>PVHP010012020.1:0-43687 GCA_004024765.1 Zapus hudsonius
CTCTCTCTCTCTCTCTCTCTCTCTCTCTCATCTCTTATCTCTCTGCTTGAAATTGAATAAATAAAACATTTTAAAAAATAGAAGAAACCAATTATCCATCAGTGGAAATAAACAAAATGTGGTTTATATGTACAGTGAAATATCATTTGACCCTAAGGAAGGAATTTCTGACACAAGTTGAAATATAGATGCACGTCGAGGACATTATGCTAAGTAGTAGAAGCAAGATAACAGGACAAATACTGTGAGATCCTCCTCTTATGTGAGCGGTCAGATGCGCAGGCATGGAAAGCAGAATGCTACTAGAAGCTGGGGAGGAAATGGAGGGTTAATATTTAACCAGTGTGGGGTTTCAGCTCAGGAAGAAGGAAAAGTTCTGGAAATGGATAGTACAGATGGCCACATGCCAATATGAACATACTTGATGTCATGATACACTTAAAAATGATCAAATGGGTTGGGCATGGTGGCACATACCTTTAATCTCAGCATTTGGGAGAAAGAGGTAGGAGGATCGCTGTGAGTTTGAGGCCAGTTTAAGACTAAATAGTGAGTTGCAGGTCAGCCTGGGCTAGTCTGAAACCCTACCTCTAAAAACAAAACAAAAAGTCAAATGATAAAATCTTGGGCTATTTATGTTGCTGCTATTAAAAACTACTTTGAGGTCTGGAGAGATGGCTTGGTTAAAGGTGTTTGCTTGCAAAGTCTGGCTGATTCCCAAGTGCCCATGTGAAAGCCAGATAACAAAGTGGAGCATGGATCTGGGGTTTGTTTGCAGCAGCCAGAGGCCCTGGATCATCCATCCCCCCCCCTCAAATAAAAAAAAATACAAAGATTGTAAAAGCCATGTTAGGGGCGAACTCCCAGAGACATTGCTCTCCTCAGTAACAACATACAAAGGGGGGGTGGAACCGGGTTGACTACGAGGCTATCCATAACTCCCTACCCCATGGACTGATCCAGACTGCTCACAGAGGAGGATATCCAGCTGATTGGGGACAAGGAAGAGGGAAATTGGGGAAATGGGGATACCAACACATTATTTGCTCATTCAGTGTATCTAACTATGGATAATAATAATAAAAAACTAAAAATAAAATAAAAAACTACAAAACTACTTTGGCAGTTTAGAGGTTTCTTGGCTGATGAACATTTCAGAAACTTGAGTACATTATTCTGCCTTTGTCACCAAGACAGGCCCAGAACGATTTGATCATGGAAGCTGCTTTGAGAGGGGATGGGGTCAGGAGGAAGGCCATGTTATGGACCAGGGCATCTCAGAGAAGTTTGGAGAAGGCTGTGGCAAGCTCTAAGGAACCCGGTTCTGTCACCAACCTCTGGCTACATGTGGGTCGCATAGCTCAGCAGCCAATAGACATGAACTCAGGGATTTCTGCCAGGATTCCTTTCAGGTAAACCCTGTGACCCATTTCATCCATGGAGAAATGGAAGCTGAAGGAGGCCAAGTAACATGCCCAAAGCCACATAGCTCACAGGTGACCCAAACCCACACCAGGCCGAGTCCGATACTGTCCCTATTCAAAGACAGTGTGATCACCAGCAGTGGGGTGCTGCTCAGAGTCACAGACCTTCTGTGTGTGCATGTTAACAGGGGACCCAGGGGGCCACATGCACATTATCCAATACAGCACCCTCCCCCTCCCCAGTCCCACAGCTGGCTCCGTTCTGACTTGATCCTGTGATCACCTGGGATTCACAGTGAGCCAGAGGCCTCAAAGGCTACAGCATTATCCTCTCAGTGTATGAAGCCTGCAAATTAGTTACCCCCTGCTCCCCCCACCACCTTCCCTTTCTTCTTCCAAATGCATATGGGTCACCCAAAGCCCACAAGTCATTTAGCTCCTTGTCACACCACACTATATTGGGGATATCTGCCAGCTAAGGAAAACACTGCAAGGTTTAAATGATCAAAGGGATTTCAAAGCAATTCTTTCTAGAGTCGGCCTGCTCTGAGGCCCACAGAAGAATTAGCCAGAAATTAAAGAGTGAAGATGCAGTGATGCAATGAGCCCATCCTGCTGGCAGCCCAGCATCCTCTGGAATAAGCCCTCCAGCTTGCTGCCCTGTCTAATTGAGTCATCCCAGGTGATGGAGTTTCCCCGCAGCTTCCTGGGGAGGCTGCCCAAGAAGCCTGGGTTTCGTTCCAGCAGAGGAGGCTGACCCTTGGTTCCACTTCTCCCTGGTGCCTCCCTAGACAATTCCCTAGGTGCAGCCCCTGGCAGCCAAGTAAATCACTACCCGACAGTGCCAAGTGTCCCTCCACACAGCCCTCCTTCGCCGGAGCTCAGCTGAGAAGCCAGAGCTGCTAAACCTCTCTAATCTCCCTTACAAATCATCCCATCTACTCCTCTAATCCTCTTTATCGATGCACCCATGGGTCTCTGGAGCACGTCTATCTCTTTCTAGCACTGGGTTTTCCCAGCTGAAGGTCTTTTGGGGTGTTGATCCCCATGTTTGGGAAATCGTGTCTCATGTCCCCCGCTAAGTGCTCAGTCTCTTGAGCGGTTCCTGCCCCGATGGCTAGGTATAACTGGTCACCTTCATGAGAAAGCTGATTCAACAATAGTACAGCATTTCAGTAATGGATCAGACCTTCACCCTTGGAGTTCATCTTCAAATAGGGTAAGACACAAGGCCATCAGACCCTAAAAAGAGGCTGGGCTGCAGCCACCTTATGTGGGGGCCCAAGTGGTGGGGAACACCCTGTCTCAGAAGGGGACTAGGCTACCTCCTCACAGATTCATCAGGGCAGTGGAGGAAGGCAGAAAAGTACTCAAAATGAGATGGTCACAGGGTATGTATGGTATGCACCTTCTGCCTTACATAAATGCTTCCTTGCTGCTTTGTTCAAAGGCTTCCAAGGCTGCTTCTAGGAAATGCCTTTACACTATAGCCCAGGAACACTCCTACTGGGATTAAGCCCTGCTGGCATCAAAATGTAATAAACTGGATGTAGGCACATGTGAGGTGACAGTAGGGAGGGGTTCAAGGATGTGAGTGACCCACAACCATGGTGATGTCCAAGTAAGAATCGCACCTTCGCACCCCCCCATTTCCTGCCCACATGCTAGGTGTTCTGAGGGGCCAGTGTTCTTTCCTGCTCTTCAAACCTCCCAGGAGACAAGCAAAGGCTCAGCTTTGGGTACACCAGCTTCCATGGACCACTAAACCCAGGGTGAAGCTAATCTTCACTGTCAACTTGACTGGATTTAGAATCTCCTAAGAGACACATCTCTGGGCAGTCTGTGAGGGAGAGTCCAGGGAGGTTTAACTGAGGAGGGAAGACCCACCCTGAATGTGGGTGATGCTTTCTCCCTGGCTGGGGCCCTGAACTGAATAAACAGATGAGAGCAGGCTGGAGAGATGGTTTAGTGTGTGAGTGTGAGGGCAGCGGGGGGGGGGGGTGGAGGATGGATGGCTGAAAATACTCATGTTCAAATCTCCAGAACCCACCTTAAACACCAGGGTGTGGCCATGTGTGCCTGTAACACCAGTCCTGCAAGGGGGGTAGAAACCTGGGAATGACAGGAGCTTGTGGGGAGGGGCAGGAAGTGGAAAGTAGTAGGCTCAGTAAGAGACCTGAAATAGGAGGAAGGATGGAGCAGGACACCCAACTCCTCCTCCTGCCACCATAAGCAAGGCTACCACCCCAGATGAGCACCACAAGAGCACATGCATGTGTGCGCAGCATGCACACACACTCACACGTATATACAGTCACACACACGCTCACATATACACACACAATCACATGCATGCACACGCTCACACACAAACACATACACACACACACACATGGACATGCATGCTTGCATGCAAATAATAATAATAATAATAAAGGAAAAAGCACCAGCGTTCATCTCTGTCTGTTTCCTGCCCAGTGTGACTAATCAGCTTACACTCCTAGCACAGGCCTTTCCCACCGTGAACTGTCCCCTCAAACTGTGAGCCAAAATAAACCTTCCTTTAAGTTGCTGCTGCTTTAAGCCACCAGATTTTAGGCAAGGACAATGCTAAGAGCTCTGTTGCATCTGTTCCAGTGACCCTCCACGTCACCAGCAGAGCTGTCTTCCGAAGACACACAGCTGACTCTCAGAAGCCATCTGTGACTCCTGCTGCCACAGGTAGAACCCAAGGGCCTTTGGGTGTTTCAGACTCTTAGTTCCAAAGTGTATTTCAGGATGACTCACCAGCCAAACCCACCTACGCACCTCATGTCCTGAGCTTCCCTGGCACTCACTGCTCCCTCTGTAGGGGCACCCATTACCCCCAGAGCCTCTGCTAATACTGATCTAGGAGACCTTGGACAAGTTACTGAGCCTCCCTGCATCTTCCTTGTAGTTTTAATAGAGTGGAGGTGAGAGGCCACCCCACGTCCCTCAAGGAACAGTGACCAGGACCATCAAGGCGAGGTGTGCTAAGCACTGAGAACAGCAGCTATCCTGCTGTCCTTCAAAATCACCCTTCCCACCTTCTGAAGACAGAAAGCCAAGGCCCAGGAGGTAGGTGACTTGTATAAAATCATGGGTTGTCAGAACAAGAATGCAAAGCCCGGTCTCTAAACTCCAAATTTCATTCCTTGGAGCTCACGTCTTCCACAGAAAGTTTAGATTTAGATTTAGAACAGACCCTCTGAGACCTCCACATCCCCATGGTCAGCACAGACATGTGGTCAGCCCTGTAAAAAGCAAAGGCTCTGCTCCTTATTTTCTGCTCAAAGTAAAGCAGTGTTGTGCTTATGAAATCCACCTTGAATTCTTCATCAGAGACCAGATCGGAGAGCTCATCCCATAAAGGAGCTGCTCAAGTGCAGTTATCTTTCAGCAGCAAAAACTTGCAGCCCTTGCTCTGAGCCACACACTCCTGTAAACAGGTTTCAGAGATAAACACGTAGTGCTCACAGCCTTGTGAGGAAGGGCCTGCACACCTGTTACAGACCATGCACACGCAGGGTGCACACACTCTTATTGAACACCAGGCATGATTCCAGGGCCTTGGGATGCAACTGTGAGTAAAACTAGCCTTGCCCATTCCCTCAGGCTAGAAGGTCACTAGTTCACAGAATGAGTGAGGACAGAGGCAGGGCGGGATATCAGAAGGTTAGTTTGGAGTCATTTTCTTTCTTTTTTCGTGTGTGTGTGTGTGTGTGTGTGTGTGTGTGTGTGTGTGTGTGTGTGTGCGTGTGTCATTCCTTCAGATGCCATCCACCTCCTTTGGAAACAGTGTCTTTCATTGGCCTGGAGTTCACCTAATAGGCTAGATTGGCTGGCCAATGAGCCCCAGGGATCTTCCTGTCTCTACTTCCCCAGCTCTGGGGTTATAAGGATACCATCACATTGTTGTTTTTTATGTGGGTGCTTGTAGTGTAACACTTTACCAGCTGAGCTATGTCCCCAGCCCCAGAGTCATGATCTTAACCCTTAATTCCCCATGCCTGGGCATCCTGGTCCACCACAAAGCACTGGCTGTCTAGATGGATCAGCCAGGGGGACAGTGGTCACACTTGGGGAGCACAGCTCCCTAATGGGTAGAATGGGGGCCTCTGGATGTGTTATATCTCAGCCCTAGAGCAAGGGCCGAGGGGACATGGTCCCTACTCTTGGGGAGTTTGAAGCCTAGACAGGAAAGGCTGGCAAATGTCTACATCATTTCCGTTGCAACCTGCTATCCCTGGGCCCAGCATAACCTGTGAACTGGATATATATCTGCCCTAACTGTGGTTTAAGTGCCAGTTTGAAACTTCATCCTGGTAGACACCTGCCTTTCCCAGCCACCAGCCCCTGCCCCTCTGCTTAAAAAAATAATAATCAAAGTCGTCTGATTCAGCTCTCGTTCTGGCCGAGCACTGACTCTTTGCTAAGTCCCCAAAGCCTAATTACTCACTATTGTGCCAACACTCCTAGCTGGTGTTTGCTGCTCGTTCTTTCCCCTCGGACAGCGAGACATGGTGGTTGCTAATAAGCATTCCTCCAGGTACAGAGATGAAGCTGCGATTTCTCGGGAAGCACTTTCAAGCAAAGCAGTGCCATTTGCTTAAATGTTCTTCCATACTACCTGGACCCTTTAAGGCCAGCCTCTCCCATTCCAGCCCTTGTGTCCCTTCCAGCTCGGAGCCTAGTACAGAGCAGGGCAGGAAACATCTAAGAAATGCATATTGCACTTTACCTTGGTCAATTGCGATAAGCACAGGCTGGAACTATGCTCTGTACACAAGTACCAAAGGGAGGTGTGGGACCAAAATCCAACCAGGACCAACGAAGATGGCTCAGTTGGTGAAGTGCTCACCACGCCCGGGTTTGGATCCTCAGCACCTATGTAAATGCTGGGCAGGCATAAAGGAGCATGCCTGAAAATCATCACTCAGGAGGTAGACACAGGTGAATCCCCTGAGCCAGAGTTACCGAATCAGTGAGCTCTGTTCCTGGGAGACCCACGTCAATAAGTAATGTGGACACCTGACATTGACCTCTGCCCTATACAATATACATATGTGCGTGTGTACACACACACACATGCACATACTACATGCACACGTGCCAGCTTGAATGCACACACAGACACACACACACCAGAAAGGACCCAACTGGTTGTCTCCATCTGTGAGCTCTTTCCCTCCTCAGCCACCCAGTGGCCTTCTGTCTTGTTCCCAAGGGTGAGTGACATCCACTGCCTTCTCAGGAGAAATAGCAAATTATTCCAGTATCACTATTTTTCTTCCTTCGTAGTGAAATGCCATGCTCCGCTGGCATCTTCAATACCAGACCACATTAAATACAGGACCCCACCTGGAGCATCGACTCCGCATCGAGTCCCCGGCTAGATTGCTCCCACCCAAGGCAGCACATGGCAGTGCTTAATGATTTCCATTTTTAACCCAGGGAGGAACACTCCTCAGAGTTCAAGAGGAAGCTGAGTGGGCGCGCTCTGGATTGCGGGAGGCCCAGTGTCGTCAGGAGCAGAAATCGGCAAGTCAGGGGGTAGCAGATGGCCCAGCAAGGAGGAGTGAAGGCTAGCAGATGGCCCTCATAGCTTGGACAAGGAAAGATAAAATTGTTTTTTGATTGCAAACAAATCAGTACTAGAAACATACCAAGAAGTGGGCCCCTATCGATGCTGCTGCCCCAAGGGGCAGAGGGCTGGCCTGTCCCTCTGTGTGGCTCTGTGGTTTAGTTTGTCATCTTTATTCCCATGTACCAATCATCATGGGTCAGGATATTGGCACCTAATTCTAGCTACCCCAAATCTGATAAGCCAGTTACTTCCATGAGGGATTTTTAGGGCATGGAAACTGTTCTGTTGTTGTTAAGTTTTATTTTGTTTTGTTTTGATTGAACCTAGGGCCTTGTACATATTAGGCAAGTATTCTACTGCTGAGCCACATCCCCAGCCCAGGGAAACTATTCTGTATGAGATAGTAATGATGGATACTTATCTACCAAAACCTACAACGTACAACACACACTGAAGCTCAAATCACCTGTGGACTTTGGTTAATACAATATGTGGATATTGGCTTATCCATTGTGCAAACATGTAACTACTCAAAGCAGATGTCATAGAGGAACTGTTGTGGGAGTGGGATGGACAGAGGAGTGAGATGCAGAGAGAGAGAGAGAGAGAGAGAGAGAGAGAGAGAGAGAGAGAGAGAGAGAATGGGTGCACCAGGACCTCCAGCCACTACAAACAAACTCCAGATGCATGCACCACTTTGTGCATCTGGCTTACGTGGGCACTGGGGAATTGAACCCAGGTCCTTAGGCTCTAGAGGCAACTGCCTTAACCACTGAACCATCTCTCCAGCCCTTCTCAATTTTTTTTTATAAATCTAAAAGTGCTCTAGAAAATAACTATTAAGGATGCAGCCACTCTGCCTGGCTCAGCCTATTGTTGGCTGGGTGACCTTGAACTGTTTCTCTCTCTCATGTCCTCTTCCTCATCTGCAGGACAAGAACAACAGTGCCTATCCAAAGGGCTCTTATGAGACGTGACGCCCAGACAGCACTCAGATAGTAAGTAACCAGCACACAACGCCTCAAGGTTGGCCATGGTGACCGTAAAGGCAGCAGCTGCCGTGTACTGTAACAGCTTAAGAACTTCCATCTATCATGTGGCTTAAGTCTCGTAGCAGCCTGGGAAGGCAGGTAAGGAAGTACTGCTATCCTCGTTTTACAAAAGAGAAAGCCTGGAGCTTAGCAATTATGTAATTTGTTCAAGGTCACACTGCCAGTAAGGGGAGAGCTGGGACTCAAACCGTGATGTCTGCTTTCACTACAGCAAGGAACCCTCTCCAAGATGGGCAGACAGAAGGCTTTTCTGGCCCCTGGAAATCTTTGTGCCCATCCAGCACAATCTTATTTTGCTAACAGAAGGAAAGAGAAGGGGAGAAAAGCCCAAATGGTAGCAGGCAGCTCTGTCTCCTAAACCACTGAACACACTTGATCCCACTCCTGAAACAGAAAAGAGTGGGCACGCTAATAACATCTTCCTGTCTTTCTCAGCCTCCACTTGCGCTCAGGCTGCTACCCCACAGTGGTATGCGACACCTTCCCCAAGAAGCCACCTGGTTTTCTGAAGTCAGCCCTGTTCAGACAAGTCCCTTCCGAGGCCCTGCCTTCTCCCTGTCCAGAGATTCACACCCAGTTCTTGCTTTCTTCTCCTGACCGGTCTTTACATAACGACTCTGATCTTGGGGCTTGTCATTGTCTCTCAAGCCACTGAACAGCACTTAACAGTCATCTGTTCAGAATCCAGACACTGTCTTGCCTGAACCCACCACCTCGCCACCCACTTGTCCTGTCCTCCTCCTGCTCCTTCTCATCGCTCTTCTGATTTCTCCTGCTTCTTTGCACCTCTGCTTCCCTCCAGCTCCCATCTTTGGGTCCCTCCCAACCCCACCCATTCTGCCACCTTCTCTGCTCCACAGCAGCTTTTACCCCCACCTGGGACAGGAAAAGAACAAGGGTGGAACTGAACCAAGTAGTTTGCAAGACATTCTCCATCTAATGCCCAAGTCAGTCTCCTTGGCTCCCCTCACGCACTATGAAGCCCTTCACCTTCAGACTTTTTCAAGGGCCCATTCATCAGCCTTCCCTCCTGGACACATGGCCACCAGGCATTTCAGAATGTATATTTACCAAGAAGAAACACAAACGTGATCCATCAAAACCCACAGGAGGACCGGAATGCCCCTGTCACAATGGGAGGGAATCAATGCCCAGTCTCTCCACCTTTTTTAACACGTGGCACACAGGATGTTGGAAACCCAAACAAACATGGATGACACAGTAGAGGATGAATCACTCATTCAATCTCAAATGTGGGGGAAGCGAGGGCAAGAACAGAGGAAAACTTGTTCATCCCAATTACACAGCCCAAATACAGAGTCCCACTTGTCAAGAGACTCTTTTTTGCATGTGTATTTGTTCATATGTGTGCAGTGTGGGTGTGTGTGCATGTGTGCGTGTGGAGATCAGAGGTCAATATCAGGTGTCTTCCTCAACTGATTTCCACTTTTATTCTCTTTGTTTTTGGTATGTGTGTGCTGTATACACATGTGTGTACAGACATGTGTACCTCATATCTGTGGAGCCCAGAGGAGGATGTTAGATACTCTCCTCTATGACTCCTTGACCTTATTTCCCTGAGACAGAGTCTCTCACTGAACCCAGAGCTTGCCATGTTTTTCAGTCAGAATGGCTGAGCAGTGAGCTCCACCCTTTCTCCTCAGCACTGGGATTTTTACATGGTTCTGGGAATTGAACTAGGTCCTTATGCTTACACAGAAAGTTCTCTTACCTATAGAACCACCTCCCCAGCCCCACAAGACACGCTTTTTCTATGTAGAAGCAAGTTTTACAGGATACAGCATCCTGCAGAACTGCAAATCCTCCGAAGATAAGAAAGATCAGAAAAGAGTACACGTTTGGTGAGACACTTGTTTGCTACCTCATGCTCACAATATCCAACTGACAAATTGTTTTTTCAGCATTTATTACTTCCAGGCATTGTATGGTTGCAGAAAAGAAAATAATAATGAAAACAGCTAGGAGCTAAGTATGTATTTTGTGCTAAACACTGTTTTTAAGGGCTGATGGGTGATAATTCACATAATTCCAGCAAGCGTGTGAAGTGGATGTAATTGTAACCTTTGCATTCATGTCACAGGTGAGAACACCGAAACACATGCCCTGTGATAAAAGCACACAAGGTGATCACCATGTATACTCTGTGAAGGAGCAAGCACTGGAACAGTGGGTACAGTGAACGCTGATGAGCTTTTGGGATGTGGCAGTGACAAGCAGAAACCCACTAGGGGGGATCTGGGACAGAAAGGCCATGATTCCCAGAAGCCCCAAAAGTTGCTCATTCAATGTACCTGTTACTGGTTCTGATTCCCAGTTCAGGGCTGGGTCTGATCATCTGCATTCTTCATCGGCCTTAGTGTCTCTTCCCTGCAGGCCAGGGTCTGGAAGCACTAGGCTCTGCCCTCACCTGTCTTTAAACACACCACCAACAGACACCTAGAAACCCATCAGTCTGTATGTGGACTGAATGTCTGTGGCTCCCCACCCCAAAAATCTTATATTGAAGGCCTCCCTCTATGTGACCATGCTTGGAGGTGGGGTTTTTGTGTGAAAGGGGATTGGGGTTAAACAAGTTCATGAGGGCAGTGTGTGTATGATGGGATTATTTCCCTGATGATAATGAGGAGGAGGAGGAGACCAGAGAGCTTATTTTTTTCTTTCCACCGTGTGTGCACACGACAAGAAGACAGCCATCTATAAGCCAAGAAGGCTCTCACCAGACACCAGGCCCTTGATTTTGGACTTCCCAGAGTCCAGAACCATGAGAAGTAAGTACCTGTTTAAGACACACAGCCAGTAGTATTTTGCTACATCAGCCAGAGCCCAAAGGTCCCAAAGGACTCAAAAATCCCTGCCACTCATTCCTAATTCATAAGTTTTGCACACAATAACCCAACCCTCTTCTGTATTGCTTGCTCTGTATGTACTATTAAAAGAAATAGCTATGAGGCTGGAGAGATGGCTCAGTGGCTAAGATACTTGCCTGCAACACTTACTGTCTTGAGTTTGATTCCCCAGTATCCACATAAATCCAGATGCACAAAGTGCCATGAGCATCTGGAGTTGGTTTGCAGTGACTAGAGGCCCTGGCACACCCATTCTCTCTCTCTCTCTTTCTCTCTCTCTCTCTCTCTCTCTCTCTCTCTCTCTCTCTGTGTGTGTGTGTGTGTCTGTCTGTCTTTCTCCCTTCGCTTATAACTAAATAAGTAAAAATAAGAATAAAAAAAATATCTAAGGCCTATAGGCCCACAATATGCTTTCAACTCTTTGGGGGAAAATTATTGATTTTCTATAGACATCATTATTGGTCAAAAAATGATACAATTTTTAAAGGTTCCCTACATGGAACATAGATAGTTGCTTGCTTGCTTGATTGATTGATAAACTACTATGAAAAAAATTACTATGTGTTAAAGTTACCTTCTAGTTGCTGCACAAAACACCCAACCAAAATTAGCTGATAGGAAGAAAGCTTCTTATTCTGGCTTACAGTCCTGAGGAGAAGCTCCATGAGGGCAGAGGACAGATAGTAGAGCAGAGTCTTGGCATCACCTCTGCCATAGCAGGTGGCAAACAGCAGCAGGAAAGTGAGCCCTAATCTGGCAAGGGGGAGATTAACCCTAAGCCCCCAGCAACATACCTCCATCAAGGCTCCAGCTCCCAAATTGGCACCAGCTGGGGAGCAAGCATTCAGAACACATGAGTTTATGGGGGTCAGGGGCACCTGATTCAAACCACCCAAGTGTGTTTAACCAAGTCTTAGTGTTTGTTAAACGTTCAAAAGAATGTTTTTCAGGCTGGAGATCAAATACAGAGCCTTGTGCATGCTAGGAAAACAGTCTGTCACTGAGCCATATCCCGAGCCCAACATTTACATATTGACTGAACAATTACTAAGTGTCCCCCAGCATTCTAGCCCAGTGCCTCTGGCCTTTGGAGTACATGTGAATGGGAAGAGGGGTTCCTTAAGATGTAGATTCTGACCCAGTGGGAGTAGGTGGCACAGCACTCCCAGCAGGCCTCACTACCCCAGCCTGTGAGCACCAACTTTGGCTTCCTCGGAACCACTTAGGACATTCTCAAAAAGCATGAATTCTGGGCTGAGGAGATGGCTCAGCTGTTAAGGCACTTGCCTGCAAAGCCTAACAAACCAGGTTCATTTCCCTAGTGCCCATGTAAAGCCAGATGCACAAAGTGGTACATCGAGTTCATTGCAGTGGCAGGAGGCCCTGGCGTACCCATTCTCTCTGTCTCTCTCTCTGTCTCTCTCTCTCTCTCTCTCTCTGTATATATATGTGTGTTTCTCTCAAATAAAAATATTTTAGCAAAAAAAAAAACACCCATGAATTCCCAGGTCTATCCAAAAACATTGAGATCTGGAGGTGGGCCTGAGCATTGAAAACGGATCTATCAGTTTCTTGAGGAAGTATGCATGTGTGGCCAAACTAAGACTCCCTCTTCTAGGCATAGAGCTAGTAGTGAGGACAGGGAGATAAGAGTTATTTTAGATGATGATAGGATACATCCATCAGTGATGCTGGAGGATTGGGACACTTCCAGAGAGAGCAGACAAGGGTCATGTTCATGTTTGGAAGAAACAAAGTGACTCCTTGCAGACTCCAAAAGGCCCAGGGACTGAGGCTACCCTCGGGGTCTTGGGGAGACATGTACTGAGTTTGCTGGACACTGCCTGGGAGTAGGTACTTGAACACAGTTGGACTCAAAGCTGTCCACATCCCTAGAACTCACCCAGAGAACACCATGAGGATCCCAGCTAATAGAGACAGATACAAAGCAGAATCTTCCAGAGAATGAAAGATCCCTGTGTTTCCTTAGGGAGAAACTGCACCAGCTGGGGAGGAGGTGGCCACAGGGTGCTACTCTCAGTCACACCTCTGACTGGATCTCCAACCCACCTTTATCACAGAAACAGCCCAGGAGGGGGAAAATTGGTGAGCACCTGATCCCAGGGGTAGTTGCGGAACTGGGGGAAGTGGCTTCACTCACTCACTACAGAGGCCAAGCCTGTGATTGAAGTCTCAGCTAGCCCAGAACCCATCACTCTCCTGGCCCAAGCAATCGTCTTAGGGTGGTTATATGGTCAAGCCAACCTGAGCAAACCTGGCTGGCTCGGGGCTTAGGCAAGGTCTTTCCCAACATCCTGAATCTGGGAAGACATAAGGTTGGCCATTCTCCCATGCTGGAACATAACTGAGTCCATACACAGAAGGAAATTGGGTTACAGGTACCTTTTAATCTTGGGTCCCACTTATAGTTACTAAGCCAACAATTCCTTTTGTTTGCTAAACCCAGATTGGGGAGGATTCTTTTGTTGACCCCATGGCTGGCCTCATTATGGCATGATATTACAAAGAACTCCAGCAGCCAGATCCCCATCCTATGTGCACCCGAAGTGCCTCCTGCCAGGCTGCTAACTGGGGGTCTCCAGGGTCCTTCACCACCATCTGGCTTTCCCCAGGTCAAGATCATGTCTGTTCTATTTGATTATAAGCTAAAAGATGACAGGGACCACCTCTCGTACCTGCTTCACTCTACAATCTGTGTCCACAGTGGAGCTGGACACACCATATGTGACAATGTGGAATAGAAGGGAGGTGCTCCTGTGGGTGGGGTCAGGGAGGATGAGGAGGACAGAAGGGGACCCCCTCCGAGTGTGGGAGGAGATCAGGGTCTGGTGCAGTGATGGCCCAGAGACCTTTGGAACCCATTTTGTGTCTATCTTTGCAAAAGCACCAAAAAGATTACAGTACATCATAAGCCAAAAATGTGCTTTCACCCCATCATTCCACCCTTAGTTACTGAGGCCTTCCTGTATGTGGGACTGCATTCCAGAAACATTCAGCACAAAGCCCAACACAAGTATTAATTACTACTAAAGACACGGCTCATTTCCTTATCCATAGAGCACAAGGTCAAACCTTCCTGACAAATGGACCATGTGGTTTAAGTTTTTTTAACATGTGTGTGTGTGATATTCATGCTTGTGTATATGAGTGTGTGTGTGTGTGAATGTGATATTTATGCTTGTGTATATGTGTGTGTGATATTCATGCTTGTTTATATGAGTGTGTGTGTGTGATATTCATGCCTGTGTATATGTGTGTGATATTCATGCCTGTGTATATGTGTGTGTGATATTCATGCTTGTGTATATGAGTGTGTGTGTGTGTGATATTCATGCCTTTGTATGTGAGTGTGTGTGTAGGCCAGAGGTTGAAAATGGGTGTTTTCCTCAGTGGCTCTCCACCTTACTATTTAAGAGAGGCTTTCTTGGTAAACCTAGAGCTCACCAATGCAGCTAGCCAGTGAGCCCCAGGGATTCCCTGTGTTTGCCTCCCCAGTGCTGAGATTATAGGTGTGTGCCACCTGTACCTGGCATTTTACGTGGGTGCTGAGGATCTGAACTCAGGTCCTCCTGCTTGCACAGCCAGCACCCTACCCACTGAGCCATTTCTCCAGCCCCCATGGAAGACTTTTTGATCAGACAGTACACTGAAAATACAGGGACTGTGATGAGGCAGAGGACAATACGAGCATGCCAAGAGGGGCCCTGTATAACCAAACCAATTCTAGCATGTCAGCTCCCTGGAGCGAAGGAGAAGGCCCAGACTAGCTGTCCCTGGCTTTACACATGTTCACCACTGTGAGCCAACGCCCCTTGACAGGAATCAAAGTAGCCCATACACCTGCCTCCCTGACAGGGAAGATGTGCAGGGAATGTTAATGACAGCATGGTGCCACCAACCACAGGGTCACCAGGATGTCTGGGATGGATGTTCAGGCTTGACAGGAATTTCAGCCCTGCTCTGCAAGTGGTCATCTCCCTTCATGTCCCAAAGCCCTTCTCAGAAGGCTTCTGAGAGAAAATAAATTGACAGTGTAGGGAACAGCACGGAAGCTTAGAGAGCTGGCATCAGCTTTCATAAGCACACAGGACCCCAAGCACAGTCAGCATGGCGTGGGCCTGGGATCCAGTCAGCTTCAGCACTGAGGTGTTGTGTAACTATGAACAACTTGTGTCACTACCAGAGCATTTCTAACCTGTAAAGTGGGGACGTTACCTCACCAAGGGTGACAGCAGAACCCATGAAGCCTGTATCCAAACCTACTCCTTTGCCCTGGGGTGCCACTCCCCTTTTATACCTATCCCCCAGAGAATCCACAGCCTGCCTGTGGCAGGAGAGCAGACCAGATGCCACCTCTGGATTCCTACTACCCCTGGCCCTATAGAAGGACAGCAAATCTTCTTTCCAGGGCAGGTGCCATCTACTTCATGTGATGAAATGACACCCTGGGAAGTTCCATTGTAGAGGAAGGAGACCAAGTGCCCCAAGGTTCTGGGGCACTCACTTCTTGGTGGATCCATTTTACAGTGCCAACCACCACAGCAGTTGGCTTTGCAGCCTCAGGGATGCCATCAAATGCACACAGTAAGCAAAGGGGATGATGGCAAAGACATTGAGACAAACCAACAGCATCAAGAGAGTGAGGAAAATACTTGGCTTTTAAGAACATAGTGAGAACAAAAGACAACATTTTTAAACTCTTGAATGTGACCTTAGTCGCTGGATAAAGAAAGCACTTGTGTTGCTTAGCAGCACGGCTGATGAATGTCTGTAGGTTTTGCCTTTCCACACTCAACAGCTACCCCTTCCCACTCAGGTTGCCAAGACAGTCTTTCCCAGCACTGGCTGGAACTGTCCACATTAGCATCATCTCCAGGCCTGGTCAAAAGCCTGGGGCAAAAGGGGCCACTTCTTACCAGGATCTGTGCAGTTCTTAGCTGGCTGAGTCCCATTCATTGGTGCCATCAACTTTCTGTTTCTCCACGTGTCTGGCTGAACACGTTTACTAGCAGAAGCTGTTTTGTGCCCTGCAGGGGAAAACAAATCAATGTGATATCTGCGTATTCAGCTCTTCTCACCATCATACCACCAACACACCTGGATACCTACATATTCATATTCTCTTCTTCCGTGTGTTGTGACACATGTGCATTTGTGTGGGGTGCAAGTTTGTGCATGTGGAGGCCAGAGGTTGACATGCAGTGTCTTCCTTGATCACTCTCCATTTTATTTACCGAGGCAGAGTCCTCCACATGAAACCAGAGCTTGCCAATTTGGCTAGTCGAGCTAGACAGCTTGCAATGGGGAATCCCCTGTCTCTGCCTTCCCTAGGGTTGGGATTGCAGTTGGGCAGCCATGCCTGGCATTTATGTGGGTTCTTGGGGATTCAAGCTCAGTTCCTTATGCTTACATGGTGAGGGATTTACCCATCCATCCATCTCTCCAGCCCTGTGATGCTTGCGTTCTCAAAATGACCTGGCATATGTGCATCTAGCTATGTCTACAACAGGACTCTCTGGCTATTTAGAGCCCATGGGGAGTGCTAGAGTGCTTACACACAGTAGTCTGCTTCCTGGATCTAATCTGTTGTTTCTAGTCCCCATGAGGCACTGTGTGATCTGAACATGGACAAGACTGAGCTGGTCTCAGCCCCTCACAGGTGCAGCAAAAGGCTTAGTTCGAATTATTAAGTTCTCTTTCAGTAAACTGGGTCAGGTGGCTCCCACCTTGGGGGAAGTACAAATGGATCATAAGCTAGCAAGAAGGGGAGAGAGCAGATGGTGCATGGCCCAGGTCTTCTCACACTGGAATGTGCACAGAAATCATTGGGGGAGAGGGGTCTTGCTAAAATGCAGGCTCTGAGGCAGTAAATCCAGGGTGGGCTTGGGATTTTGTATAACTGCTGCTGATCCTGGGACCACTCCGAGTGACATAGAAGAAGGCAGTTAAACTGCAGAGCAAATACCTGATTGGGGGAGGGAGTTCTCATTTAAGACCTTTAAAGTATTCATTTACCTCTCATGATGCACACACTGTCAGCTAGATAATAATAACTCTTCAGGACCACAGACACCTTTAGGCATTTCTGACCTTTAACTGAGGGGAAGGAAACTCACTCCCCTGCCCAACTGCAAAGCACCCGGTAGAGCATTTGAAATAAAGTTTTTAAATTTCTTTTAAAATAAGCTACTTTCTATCCTTCTGTCTCCAAATCCCAGTTTGGATTTTGAAAAAATAGTGATGTTTATTTTTTAAGCTTAATGGAGTTTCACTTGATTTTTGCTTATCTCTATAAATATTTCTAAATGGTCCCTTGACGCTCATGTGTCTCTTCTCACCTCTCACAAAAATGTCATCCACCGAACTTCAGCTGCTAAAATGCCAGCATTTCTTTTCTTTTTGTTTTTTTACATTAAAAACAAAAGGTTCATCAAATCGGATTCTGGAGTATGGGGCAATTGGTGTTCTCTGAAGGTTAAACATGGACTCAAACCCTCCTAAAATAGATAATTTTATAAGTTTCTTCTTCCCCCCTCTCTGCCTGAAACTTGCATAGCCTAAGACTCCTAGATCCCTGCCTTCTTAGAGGAGAGTGTGAAGCGCGGCTCCCACACGCCAGCCCTCTCCTTCTGTGGGGATTAAGAGGAGTTAGAAAGGATGCTGAAACACCAGCAATCTCCCCTGGGGATAAATTGGGATTTGGGGAGGACTCAGGCCACCGGCTTCGGACCAGAGCTTTAGCGAGGAGGAGATCGGAGACCCAGCGGCAGCTTCCAGCCTGAGTCTGGATTTCCAGGGACGCAGAACAGAAAGCGGGCCGCTTACTTTCGCATATCCCAGGGCAACAGAATCCACGCGCGGGTCCCGCCACTAAGCTGCCCGAGGCCCGCGCACTCCAGGGACAGAGACCGTGCAGGCTTCCGTCTTAGTAACACACCTGCAGCCGTGGGATCCCCCAGGGCCCGGTATAGCTCAACGCGTGCATCCGCCCTCCCATTGCGCGCAACCTGTCCGGCAGGGAAGGGGCGTGAGAACCCCTGAGGACCCATCAGACCAGGAAGGAGCTGGAGCTGTCCCTTGGATTCCCCGCTCAAGCCTCCCTAAGTCCCCAGGTGGAGAGGATCGGTCCTCCGCACCTACCCAAGCTGCCGAAGAGGCCGGACGCACAGCACACCAAGGCCAGCACCGCGCACACGAAGCCAACTTGCTGCGGTAGCATCTCTCGCCTCCTGCGAACTTTGCGCGGCCGGAGGGTCTCGCGGAGTGCCATCTCCGTGCGCCTGGCTTCCCTGGCAGAGGAGCCCGAGCTTCTAGGGTGGGAGCGCGGTCGGTGGCCCAGCGGCTGCAGGGGGCGATGCGCACGCAGTTCAGAGTCTAGGAGCTCCGGGCCACCGCTTCATGGTCAGCGAGCGAGGTCGGCGGGGAAATCCCGAGAGGAAGCCCGAGGACAGGGCGCACTGGACGGCCGGAGCTCAGAGTCCCGCGCGAGGTGTGCCAACAGCGCGCACCATGATCCTGTGGCGAGGAGGCGACGCCGGCACGGTGGCGCTGGCGGCCCGGGCTGGAAGGCTTGGCGCAGTCGGGGCGCTGGAGCCCGCTACCTGCCCGCTGCGCCCGGGCGCGCTCGGCCGGCCGCCGGAGCCCGCCGCGGGCAATCAGGGCGCCCCCGCAGCCCTCACCGCCGCGCCCGCTCCCAGCATCCTCTTCCAAGTTTAGCTGCCGCCGCCGCCGCCGCCGCCCCGGCTGCCCGCCCGCCGAGGCTCTCCAGCCGCTCGGCGAGTCCGGCTCCGGCGGCCAAGTGCGGCGCGCAGGGGGAAAGCCGGCTGCTCGCGTCCGACCTGCGACCCTCTCGGCGGGCGGCCCGAACCCCGGCCTTCCCGGGGACAAGCTCTCCTCAGGAACTTTCTCTCCGGTTCCTCGGCTGCCAGCGCCTGCGTCTGCGAGGCCGCGGCGCCTCCCGCTAGCTGCTCTCGCCTCCCCACTCCTCCCCTCCTGCCCGCGCGCCTCCCTCCTCCCTCCCTCCCTCCCTCCCTCCCTCCCTCTATCCCTTCATCCATCGCTCCCTCGCCAGCACGTGTACCCCTCCCCTAGGGCGCACTCGCGGGTGCGCTCCTCCTCCCCCCACCTCGGAGGCCAACTACTGACCAATATAATCCCTTCCTTAACCCCGTTTCTCTCCCTCCTCTATGGAACCCACATGAGTCCTTTCTTTCCCATCCGCGGCGGCAGTAGGGAGGAACAGGTTACGGCACTGCCAAGGACTCTGGGAACAAGGGTTTCTGTAGAACTCTCGATTGGGTTACCCTCTTCCCCCCACCCCAGACCCTCACTCCGCGCGCCCCGAGGTGGTCACCACCCTCCCGGGTCGGGAGATGCACACGGAGATTAATTGCTCGTGCAGAGCTAACAAACAGGTTTGCGCCAAGCCAACAGGCGCCCGCCGGGACCGGCTTCTCCAGGGCTCTCCGGGCTGGCGGGGATCAGTGCCCGGGGCGCGCGACACCGATTTGCGGGCGATCGTGCAGAGGGAGGAACCCCACAGTTCCGGGGTTCCACCATCAAGAATTGAGCTTTTGATGTTTCGCGGAGCCCTAGAGCTTGGCAGGGCGTTCCTGTTTGATTTCATTTTCCACTTCCCTTCTTATGGGTTCTTGGGGGCAAACCGTCTTAAAAATGGAGCAGGAGGGAAATTTTCAGAAGAGCAACGGAGGTATCATTCAGGTGCAAGCAGGTGGAAGGGGACCTTTAGAGGAAAGGGCCTGTAAGTGGGATTTCCTTCCCTGACCAATTTATTACATGCCAATCTAGGGCCTATGAGGGGTTAAGTCCACTTAAAATCCTTTCTGGATCAAGGCCAAACTGTTTAATTAAAAATACATATCCACCATTGTGGGCTCCGGGCCAAGGAACAGAACAATAAGAAATTTTGGTGAGACACTGGGGTGTCTGCTTTCAAGGAACCTGTAGTCAAAAGGGAGCCAGACCCTCGGATGCTCTTCTGCTAAGTGGAATTCTAGAAGTCTCTGTTCTGCAGTGTGTAGCATGCCCCACTGTTTGTTAGATCTCCAGCGCTATTGTCAGTAGCAGGCTTTGACCTGGGAGCTTATGAGACATATAAGCCACACAGCTCCATCCCAGACCTTCTGAGCCACAGAGTGCATTTTTAGCCAGATCCCCAGAGACCTTGTGCACAGTCAAGTGTGAGAAGAGTTCTCTTTTGGAGCCTGTCCCAGTGTTTGCTCCAGCCAGCCAACCCCTGAAAGCTTCCCTTGGACTGAGTAATCAGGGACCTTTTGCATTGTTTAGCCCCACATAGGCACACAGGTAAGAGGTGCCTGGTGGACCAGAGGAGAAAAACTCACAACTCTCAGCAGTTTCATCTCAGTAACTGCTGAAGGCATTGACACAAAATTCATTGCCTGGGAAGCAATGAAATGGGAAGGGCCAGGGCTGGCATTTGTACTATTAACAGAATCCAGGGTTCTGTTTTGTCTATAGTGATGCCTCAACATCAGTGCTTGCCTTCTGGTTCCATGGCTGCTACAAACCTTTCTCACTGGTGATTGAAAAGGTACTGCGAGGGCTAGGGAGAGGTCTCACTTGGTAAAGTGCTTGAGGGCCCGAGTTCAGATCCACAGAACCCATAGAAAAGCAGGCTAATGATGGTGTATGCCTGTATGTATGCATGTCTCAGCACTGGGAAGGCTGAGACAAGAGGATCCCCGGGATTTGCTGGCTAACTTGTCTAGCCAAATCAGTGAGCTTCAAGGGTTCAGTTTGTCTTAAAAAATAAGATGGAGAACAATTTAAAGACATTTGACATCAAACTCCACATGCATGCACACACACATGTGCCTATGCACATACAACCATGCATAGACAAATGCATGCACACTGAACACAGGTGCATAAAAGGTACTTTTTAATGTGTTTGCAAGAATTTTCCTCTCATTGACTAGAGTACACCAGGACTACACGACATTAATAGCACAGGGATGGTCATAAAACAGTGTTGAATATGTTACTTGAAAAGCTATTTGGCAAAGGCCCTGGGCAGCTTATTTAAGCCAGAGGAAAGTGTTGAAGTGATGATATGCAGATGTCCAGATCATAGGACAGCAATCAGGTTGCATTGGTTAAAATGACAGTGGCAAAGAAATTGGCAGCCTGTTTCTAGGATTTAATATTGTCTTAAAACTTCTACCCATGGAGCTCACCTAGAACTGGTGAAAATAGAGATTTCTGAATCCAGAGCAGGCCAAAGGAGCCATTAGGCGCCCGCCTTGAAACATTCAGCCAGCTCTTGGATAGAACATTTGTTCTCCTTGACATTTTTTTTCACTTGCTTTCAGTTAATAGTTGGAACCCTTGGAATAATTTCACATGCACAAATGGATTCCTTTTATTTGACAGTTTAAAAAGCAATTCGTTTGAAATTGTACTTTTTGCTTCATTTAAATAGTGCCCATTACCAAATAGCCTCGGCTATGGCACTAATAACTCAGCCTGGGGAAGAGAGAATTGGGTTTTATGTACCTTTCAGATGCAAAGCATTCTGGATCATTTTCTAAATCAGTGAGGCCAGGGGCACAAATGGAAAGTCATTCTGGGGGTTCATCATGGGCTCTGGCTTCAACACCATTGGACTCCCAGTGTCTCTTCTGCCCGTGTGTTTTCTTCTGATTTGATGTTGTTGTGTCAGCAAACAGTTTTAGCCATTTTGATGGGATGGCTCAGTTCAGGGATGATGCCTGACACTGATTACTTTTTCCTTAAAAATCTTTTCCTATGGCATGATGAGACTTGCTGTTTTATTAGCATCTTGGGTTTTTTATGATGAAATTTTATTTATTTATTTATTTATTTATTTATTTATTTATTTATGAGAGAGAGAGAGAGAGAGAGAGAGAGAGAGAGAGAGAGAATGGGTGCACTAGGACCACCAGCCATTGCAAATGAACTCCAGATGAATGTACCACTTTGTGCATCTGGCTTTACATGGGTACCAGAGAATCAAACCCAGGTCGTTAGGCTTTGTAGGCAAGCACCTTAACTGCTGAGCCATCTCTCCAGCCCTTTTCTCAGATTTTCAAAGTTTGCTAGAATAACCATCTTTTCTTCTCTGTAAGATGATTGTTTCAGTCTGAACCTGCTAGACAATAGTTCTCAAACTTTACCTGTGCCCCAGAATCCCCTAGAAGGCTTGTCGAAGCTACCGAACCCCACTCTAGAGTTCAGTGAGACACTCTGTCAGAAATAAATAAGTAAACAAATAAATAAATAGCAAAGAAAGGAAGGAAGAAAGAGAAAGGAAGGGAGGGAGGGAGGGAGGGAAAGAAAGATAGATGGATGAATGGATGGATGGATCTGCTTCCCTTGGGAAGCAATGCTGATGGTCCAGGACCACATGTGGAGACCCACTGGGTATGCTACAGAAATAATATGAACAATAGTTTCTTTCTGGCCCATGCTGCTGGTCTGTCAAGAGGAATATGACTTGCAGTGGGTCACACAGGTGCCTAGAAGTACCCAGGGCCTCAAACATTGCCACCTGCCACAGGCGCCTGTGGGCTGTGAATGCTCTGGCCGGAAGTGACCTGATAACCACTGCTCACCTGAGCAAGGCTCCTCAGAACACTTCACCAGGCCCAGGAAACCCAGAAATCTGCACCGGACACTCCCATGAGGCCCACGCCAGTGCAGACCTTGTCTCTCCTTGCTTTCTGAGACCCTTCCTGCTTGCCTCCTCCTCCCCCTGAAGACATGTGTGCGAGTATGTTATGTATGCATGTTCCTATGGGTATGGGACCACATGGGGGGAAGGTTCGTATGCAAGCCTCAGGGATCCTTGGGTCTCCACCTCCCCAGTGCTGGGATAACAAGAGTTCGTTGCCATGTTCTGCGTTTATGTGGGTGCTGGGGACCTGAACTCAGGTCTTCATGCTTGTGTGACATGTACTTTACCAAATGAGCCATTTTCCCATCCCTCCATCATAGCATTTCTATTGCACAATTTTATGATATGGGCCAGAATATCATTCTCTCCTAGCAAAGACCTGCTTCTCATTGGTCCAGCCCCTAAGGTACCTTGTTGAACACTTATGGAATGAGTACACATGCAGCCGATAAAGAAGAGTTTCCTGGCAGGTGGTGCCATCCCCATCACAATAGCACCACCCCAGATCTTCATCCATCTTCACTGCCAAGGTCTCCAGTGACCCACGGATACATCTTCTTGGCAGAACTGAAAACTCCTGTATGCTTCTTTCTTACAACAGCCATGTCTTTAACTTTTTTTTAAAAACATAAAATCAGATCAATGTTTATTTAGAATGGGAAACGGAACCACAATATGTTGCTCATTTTAAAAAGCAGGAAAGCCAGGCACAGTGGTGCATGCCTTTAATCCCAGTACTCAGGAGGCAAAGGTAGGAAGATCACTATGAGTTCAAGGCCAGCCTAAGACTACAGAATGAGTGCCAGGTCAGCCTGGGCTAGAGGGAGACCCTACCTTGAAACAAACAAACAAAAAAAGCAGGTAATTCCATAACAACATAATTCAGAAAACTGAAATATTTTTGTAAATCAAGGACTGACATGCATCTTTAATGACTTTTCCCCCATATTTTTCTTTTTGGACAATGCTGTCCTGAAATCAAGGGCTGTACTGGTATGTATGTTATAAGCCAGTTCCTCAAATTCTTATCATTTAAACAGAACTAACCAATCCCTTTGGCTTGCTGTTCATTCAGAAGACACTAACTGGGCACCTAACAGTAGAACACTTTACACTTACAGATCTTACTATACCACAGCCCTTCATAGAATTACGGCACTGAGAGGGAGGACCCCAGCAGTGAAATTCACCCACTTGAGTGACAGCAGGGACATTCAATCAGCATCTTTCATACAATAGTCCCCAAGCTCTGTTCCTCATTGTCAGTCAGAGCTCCTAGCCCTGCCATCCCCTTGGACGTTTTCATCTATCCAGTCACAGCTAACTCACACTCCATCTGAGTAGCATCAAGAAAGCAGAGGAGAGAAGAGAGCCCAGTGTCACAGCCCCAGGTTCAGGAGTATCCCATGATTCCTCTCCTCAGATTCCACTGGTGGAAACTTAGTCACATAACCAAGCCTGCCCAAGAGAGGCTGGGAAATGTTTAACTGTGTGTACAGGAAGAATTCTCTTACCTTTTTTTTTTGCATGCGTGTCTATGTGGTATGTACTGTGGGGTATATGTATAGTATATGTACGTGTGTTTGTGTGTGCACACACAGATGCACTCATGCAGAAGCTGGAAGAGAACCTTAGGTTTCCTACTCTATTGCCCATTCACAAATGGGTTCATCACTTTTCAAAAGATGGCACTGCTGTCTTTTGGGTAAGACTGGCTGACCAGTCATACCCAGTGCTTCTCTGGTTACCCTGTGTGTGGCCATGTCCAGCTGCTTTCAAACTCAGAGCAAATCAATCCCTCTCAGACATTCGTACCTACAGGGCAAACGTTCTTACCTGCTGAGCCATTGCCCCAGGCCCAGAATCTTATTACTTTATGTGGGCAACTATCCACCCCTAGCAAAGATATGGAATTATAATCGAGTTATTTGTCCAAGTTCCTCACAGATCCCAACCTCGGACCCAAGCTGCCCTCCCCACACCAGCCCTCAGTTCACTGTGGTTCAAATAGTGGTGATGAGACAAGGGGCTGAGGGTCATGGGAGCAGTGGCAAGAGCTGCTTAGCAAGGAGTTTGGCTCAAAAGCTGCCTCCAATTTAGACCCCTGATAATTTCCTGTTGGATTGGCCTCTTCTTGCTCAGTACAAGCTGTGACATGCCACGAAAGCCGGCTTTTCCTTTGTGGTCTGTGTACTACCCAGCCAAAGGCAAGAACGGCTTAGAGGTTAGTTCTTCTACAAATGCACTACAAATATATTTGCCTGTTCCTTCGTTTCTCTCTGATGATTCAAGATTCAAAAGCTCTGTGTGTCTGCAAAGGCCTTACTACATGGGGAGAGGTGATTCTTGGACTGGAGAAGAATGACGAAAGTCAGGGGAGGGGCAGACAGAATGCTGGGGGAGATGAGAAGCTGGACACAGGAATTAACACGGCAGGTGCACTCCAACTCAGGCTCAGACACACACCTGCCTGCCACTGCCCTCCAGAAGCCAGGACCAAGAAGTTGGGTCTCTCTGTGGCTCCTCGCTTTGTAGAGAAATGTATTTTGTTTTGAGTTTTAATGAGGAAACATTTCACTTTGCCCACTGTGGGCTCCTATGTGAGTAACCCCGTTCAATCCCATTCCAGGAATGGCCAAGCTGAAAGGTGGGAAGCAGACGAGGCTCTGTGATCTCTGGAACATGGGTTCCCTGTGGCATCTGGGCAGAAATGCTGCCCCATTGTCCAGAAAGTGGGGGCAGTCAGCCCAGGTGGCCAGCTTGGGCAACATTCTGCAGGGATTTGCCGGGTGTCACACCAGCACTTGCCAGACATATGAGCTTGTGTCAGATAACATCAGAAACTTGGAATTGAATGACTAAACAATTGCAATCAAATTCAGCCCTTCCAGAAAGGCACCTCAGTCCCATCAGACTTGGTACCTAGCCCAGGGCATTGCTATGGGCACTGTATTTGCCCTCAAATCTCACTGACTTAGTTAGCACTTTAGAATTTCTCTCTTTCTCTCACATGAAGTCCATCAGCAGGTGTCTGGTTATTGAAAGATTCTGCGACCTTCCGTCTCATGGCTATTCCATCTTTAACAATATGTTTTTTTTTGGGGGGTGCTCATATGCACTGAGACATTAGAGGAAGAAAGACATGGAGAATCTCAGGGAAGGTTTGTATGGGTCAGATTAGGAGATTGTGACTTCACTTCCACTCACACTGCTTTAGGTATAGGATTCAGGGTCCCTGCTCTGAGGCATTTGGCCAAAATTGAGCCTTCCCGTCCAAACCCTCCTTTTATAGATGGAGAAACTGAGACCAGGAAAAATGACAAGGATGAACCTCAGAATGGCTGCAGGTTCAGAGCACATCTGCACCAGAGCTGGAGGGGAGCTTTATGGATGTTCAAGATTCTATGAGGCCAATTGACCAACTAGAACTCAGTGGTTGCAGAGAGTTGGAATGTCACAGGCCCAGATCCAAATGATGTTGGACTCTATTTCACCACCGCTGTGTATAACCCAGCCTCTCTGTGACTAGTAGACAAATCCTTTTGTAATGCCTAAACAGACCACTCCAAAGCTAAATGCCATCAGCTAACATCTGAGGCCCATGACAGAGATTTCTCTGCTTTGCTCCAACCTGCCTACCTGACCTTCCCACCATGGTTTTTGTTATTGTTGTTGTTGTTGTTGTTGTTGGGATTTTCTGTTTGTTTGTTTGTTTGGGGGAATTCTGAGGTAGGGTCTTGATCTAGCCCAGGCTAACCTGGAATTCACTATGTAGTCTCAGGGTGTCCTTGAACTCACGGCGATTCTCCTACCTCTGCCTCTTGAGTGATGGGATTAAAGATGTGCACAACCATGCCTGGCACTCAGCCATGTATTGCTAAAGTATCTTGATCTATGATTTTCTTTGCTCTGCCTGGGACTACAGAGAAATTTCCAGGACAGCCTGGCTAGAGTGAGACCCTACCTGGGAATAAATAAATAAATAAATAAAAACTTCATGAAACTGTTACCATGTGGGAACATGATATTTGGGGTAACTGAGTCTGTGTTCTGAGGCCATATGGTAACTCATATTTTGGCTCTTGAATAAACTACCTCTTGTTCCCTTTGAGGTGAGGCGGTTTTTGCATCAACACCTGCATATATATGAGCTGCCATCAAACATTTGTTAAATGAATGAACTGATGATTGTGCCTCTCCAGATGATCAAAAGGGTTAGAGGTAAATGCTTCTTTAATGCCAGGTCCCAACCTTTTCATGGGCTGCTGTCCTTGCATGGGGGGGGGGGGGGGTCAAAGGATGACTAGGAGGCCTTTGAAAATATACAGATGCAACCCATTTGAAAATAAATTAGCAAACTGCAACTCTTTGAGGGAAATTTTTTTAAGAGGCCCAGAGGAGATTTACCACTAGGTTGCATAATAAAGTACCCCCCAAAGTAATACTAATACTTTAATGGCTGTTATGCAATGTGATGGATCTGGATGACTCAGCATTTTAATTCCATTGAAAGGATTTCTGATGGATGCTGTTGGCTAGCTTTGGGGACTCTCCTTGTCCTCTTCCTGTCCCCATTTTTAAAAACAGGTTCTGAAGGCAAAATTCTCTGGCAAATTCTTACTTGTTATCAGATGGAGCAGTTCCAGGTAGGAAAATGCAGATACTTCTGAGATATCAAAAGAGAGGCAATAAAGAGCTCTTTGGTTCTGAGAATAGAATAGTGTTCTGTCTTCCCATCACCAGCGGCTAAAACTGTCCTCCACCAGGTCATGCGTGTGAGGAGTCATGAGACCACTAGAGCCCAGACAATTCTAATCCCCGGGGCTGCTGGCAAATAAGAATGTATAAATTTATGATTTCAAAGGCCAGCGATCAAAAGACAGCAGGCGGGCAGACTGGTGAACTTTAGAACTGTGCTTCGGCATTCATACTTCAAGATCTCCTTCCTGGATCTGGACTTCTCACTTGACATACTTGGTCCTACAGGAAGCTTCTCTTGGTCACCTCGAGCCATGTCTGCAGCTGTGCTTTGCAGTGGGGGAGGAACCTCTGTTACCATTCCCTAACTTCTCAGCCCGGTCACCCTATTTGCACAGAGTGATCCCCAGGTAAAAGCACCGGTGTCTTGGAACAAGAGAGAGAAAATGTCCAGCCGGGAGGAGGCCCACACTTTTAGGACATTTGTGCCCATGAACAACAATTTAATAAATGCCACCATGTTGACCTGTAAGAGATGAAGATTTTTGGATATAGCAGTGATTTTCTCTGGGCCACAAAGCATTAATATTCAGGAGCTGAGATTCATAATGAAAAGCCATGTGGAGGGGTTTTTTTGTAAGTATTCATTGCTGGAACCAGGAGAGAAGTGAGGGACTCCGCGGACGGCCTGAGGCAGAGTCAATGCTGGTTCCTCTTGTTTCAAAACCTTCCCCTTTCTGTCATTTCTGTGTCTTTAATTCCCATGGAGACATTATCGTCTCATCAACTAGGATGTGTTCACCTCCAACCTCTTATAAAATCAAATTTCATTTGCACAGAGGAATTAGTTGTTAAGAGCCTAAGTGAAGTGGTCTACCACCTTTGGGGTTACAGTTAATCTTTGAAAATACAATGGAGCCCTTACTTGACCTTGTACTAGAGGACACAGCAGACCAAATAGAATTTCTAGAGGAATGGAGCCCTCCTCAAAATCCACCTTCTAAGAGACTTCAACACCCCTGATCTAAGCTGGGCATGGTGGTACAAGCCTATAATCCTGGTACTTGGAAGGCTGGGGCAAGAGGAGGGTGGGGAGCTTAAGACCAGCCTGAAAACAGGAGATCCTGTCTGAAAATAAGGGCAAAGAACCAGACTCCCTACCCAAGAATTCTCTCATTAAGGACTATTTCTATTTTAGACATCAACTCCGAGGAAAGAAAGAAAGAAAGAAAGAAAGAAAGAAAGAAAGAAAGAAAGAAAGAAAGAAAGAAAGAAAGAAAGAAAGAAAGAAAGAAAGAAAGAAAGAAAGAAGGAAGGAAGGAAGGAAAGAAACAAAGAAAGAAAGAAACAAAGAAAGAAAGAAACAAAGAAAGAAAGAAACAAAGAAAGAAACAAAGAAAGAAAGAAAGAAAGAAAGAAAGAAAGAAAGAAAGAAAGAAAGAAAGAAAGAAAGAAAGAAAGAAAGAGAAGGAAGGAAAGAGAATTCTAAATGCTGAAACAGAGGCTGGGGGTTCTGTGGTTAAATCAGTTTTAGACACACTTCATGCACCATTCCCTCTGAGGACACGCCAGACTCACAAGCAGCTCTGGGGTCCACAGGAGAGTGTCAGATGTCGCCGTAGTCAGTGTTTCCAAACGGGGTCACCTGGAGTATGTTTTGCTTCCACCACCACATATTATCACAGAAATGATGTTTTAGGGACTATGAACACAGAGTAATCCCATTGTACAGATGGAGAAAATGAGGCTCCAGGAAAGGGCACGACTTTCCAAGGTCACAGTGAGACAATGGTAGAGCCAGATGTCTGTGCTTGGTCTCCTGCCTCATGGCTCTTTTTCTTCTCTGTAAAGGGGTCTTTGTGGGGGTGGGGAGCAGCATATGTGAGTATGGTGTGTGTGTGTGTGTGTGTGTGTGTGTGTGTGTGTGTGTGTGTGTGTAGGGGCGCATGTGTACCATAGTTTCCCTGTGAGGTCTTAGGACAACTTCAGTGTGTCAGTCCTCACCTTCTCACCTTCCACCTTGTTTGAGACAGGATGTGGCAGTTACCTTCTTGTTGTTGGGACAAACCCTTGAACAGAAGTAGCCTATGGGAGGAAAGGGTTGATTTCAGGCTTACAGTTTTTCAGAGAAGCTTCATCATGGTGGAGAGAGCACAGCGGAGCAGGCAGCTGGCTCAGAGAAGGAGCAGCAAGTGAACACCCAGTGGACTGGAGGTCAGTGCTGTGGCTCACCTCCCCCAGCAAGGCTCCTCCTCTGGGATGGAGTATGAGGCTTAATCACAACCACATGAGGCTCTGGAGGACATTTCATATTCAAACTACCACACAGGATCTCTCTTGTCATTTGCCTCTGCTAACACCAGTCTAGCTGGCCTGGGAGCTTTGACATTCTCCTTACTCCACCTCGCATCACTGTAGGTGTTGGGATCACAGATGTGTGCTCTCCTGTGTCTGGCTTTCTATGGATTCTGGAGCTTGAACCCTGGTAGTCAGGCTTGTGCAGCAAGCACTCTTAACCTCTGAGCCAGCTCCCCAGCCCCTTTTCTGAGCATAGGAGGGGACTAATCTTCTGATGCCCCTCTTTCTCTTGAGAGGAGCCTACAGAACAGAAGGCAGAGAGCGCCCTGGGCCTGAGTGGCTAGGATGGGGACCTTTCTGTGACTCAGGATTAATACTCAACTCTCTCATCAGGTCTTCAGAGCCCTGGCGCTCTTGTGGGTTTTGTCTTAGGGCCTGAGAGGAGCCTTATGAGGAGAACCTCAGCAAGGCTGGCCCGGAGCAGGCAGCCAGGGGCAGGCCAGTTTCTCAGGGACTGCCCTAGAGATCCAGGGGCTCCAGGTGGGATCACAGGGAAGATCCAATGGAACATCCCTAGGAATACAGACAGTAGGCCAGCCCCACCCCAGAGCACCAACACTCTGATAGCTAAGAGCATAGCAGACTCTGGGTCCCCCAGGACCCTGAAAGGGTGGTAGGAGCTCTGTCCTGATGGCACTTCTCTTGGTTGCTTGTTTAAAATCTTCAAATGAGGTTCCATTCCTCCCCCACTCTGAAGCCAGGTGAGGAACCCCAACTACCACCTCCCAACAGCCATCATTCCCCTAGCGCTCCTGCTACTGGCATTTCCTCACACTTACTCTCTGAGCCTTTCTTTAGCTTCCTGGGGTCATGAGTGTCCTTTAGCTCATAGCTAAAGACACAGAAATCATGTGATCGTTTGCTCAGAAGTCAAAGGATGTTAAGGATTGTTAAGAAGTTGAAAGAAAGCGGTCTGAGGTTTTCCTTCTGAAAAAGAAAAAAGAAAAGAAATAACAATCTCCTTGCCTTGCTCATAAAGATGTGGAAATCGCATGCATTACTATGTGTGGGTTCCGACTGGAAATAAAAATAGCTCCTTTGATAAAAAGAAACTAATGATTTCTTAAGCAGGGGTTCTGAGCTGATCCCAGGACAGTGGGCAGGGCCCGTGCTTTACTTAATAGAGAGGTACAAGCCATGGAGTTATGTGAACACAGGCTCATTGAGGTCCTTGCAGCAGAGCCTGGGATGTCCAGCTGGGCCACAGGCACTGCACTGACACAGGGGAAAATGACAATCAAGCTCAGTGGAAGAGAATCCCCGGATGTACCACCAATGTTGGCCTTGGCATGTGGGCTAGGTGATGCCAGAGGGTACAGTTCTTAGAGAAACCTTAGTTCTTCTCTACTGGAATTCTAGCACTGGCTGTGTGACAGACAATAGGACGGCCATTTCACATCTGAAAGCCTGAGGTGTTTCATCTCTAAGTGATCAGGGAGTCCCCTGACTTCCTTCTGTACTAAATGCTCCCCACAAAGACCAGAGTGCCCTGTGACTAACCATCTGATCCCTGCTGTGCCACCCCCGACCCCGTGTGTGTGAGCACCCAGCACCCTGCTTCTCAGCGGCTCACCTTCCTCTGTAATCACAGGCCTCCCGGCTTTGGCTAGAATCCCCTAAATTGGGAAATGTTCAACTGCAGATTGTTTACATTGTGTATTCAGAGTACGAAGTGGTGTTTGAGAAGCGTTGCCATGGAAACAGTGAAGTGAGGAGGCAGCTAACTATGAGGAGAAATAATCCAATATTAACACATACAAGCCACGTTCTTGGGCTGTCGTAAATGAAATATCACATTACTAGGCAGGTGGCCGCTGTCCATGTTCCCAGTCTTAAAAATAGGAAGAAACTAGCTGGTTAAGCAAACCATAGCATTTGGGGCTCCCTCCTTAGCTTGAGAGAGAAGGCCCCTCCCAGCTCTACAAGTTGAGGCTTCCCTGGTGATGGTTCTCACACAGTTGCCTGAGGACCCACTTGGGCCAAAGATCTGCTCTGACGCCCCATCCAGCCCCAATTTCCAGTGGGAAAGGGACTGTGTGACAAGGTGTCACACATTTATCAGGCAAATATGGAAGATCCAGGGGTCTGCTTTTGCACGAGGGTGCAGGTGGCTTGAATGCAGGGCAATGACTATCAGGTCAGAGTCCAGTTATAGCTCCCCCAGGATGGAGACAGGATGGACAGCATGCATCTGCAGCGTTAGCCAGCACCCCACCACACTGCTGTTGGCAGGTGGTAGTGGGGGTTCCTCATCCAGCTGCTGACCAAGCTTCAGAGTTGGGGAGGGGGAATAGGGCCTCCTGTGAAGATTTTATACTTGCAGCTGAACCCACAGAAGAGGAAGAGCAGCGAGTGGAGATGCCCAGCAATGCAGATCCTTCCCCAAAGTACAAGATCATCAGCCATCCCTGCGCCAAGAAATGGGGGTGTCAGACTTCATAGATGAATGTTGAATGGAGTCTTCCTTCAGTTCCACCAATAGGCACACCTAACTTTACATGTGCCACGTATTAGAGACCCTCAAGACTCATTCGTTGGGTGACCTACAGCAGCCTTCAGGATGATAGGCCTCTGGGGAAAATAATGGTATATTTTTGTCAGGAAGGTTCCCAAGGTGTTCCTGTGGGCTGCAGGTCACTTGAAATCCCGAGTAGCAACGCCAGATAATAAGGTGCGCCCCCCCCCACTCACCCAGTGTGAAAGGTGCTGAGAACTTCCTTTCTCTGCCCATCTGTGGATCAGCTGCGTTAAGCTTGTTGGGGTTACAGACACACACACCACTGTGTGCAGCTTTATATAAGTTCTGAGGATCTGAACTCTGGTCATCTGACTTGCATAGCAAGTATTTTGAACCCCCATCTACCCAGTCACTACATATTCTTTTATATGTATTACATGCTTTGTAGTTTATGTTTTGTATTTGGGGGAAAAGCAAAAGAATACAAATTGGAGTCAAAACCACCAGTGTTCAAATCCCAGTTCTGCTGTGAGCTGTGTTCACTGGCTCTCTAAGCAGGAGTTGACACTTTTCAAAGTGAAATTAATAACCTTTTTCTCACAGGGTTTTGTGAAGGCTGAAAAACAAATTTGCCTTATAATCTTTTTGAGAGGAACCCAGATATAATTGCATGAATGAAGTCCACAGAGAGATAAAAATGTGGGAAAAGTCCATAGAGTATTTGGACCAATGCCCGGGGGGAAAAGAAGCAGTGAGCGGCCAGCCTGGCCTTAGCTGGACCTCCTGGCAAAGCCATCTGACATCCCAGAAGGACAGAATGGTGGCTGACAGCTGAAATTCTGCCGGGTAGGAAAAGAAACAGTGGTCATCCTTCTCAGATCAGAGGTGGCCAACACCCCAAGTCCAAGGGGAGATTCTCAGCAAATGAGCAGAGCCCTGCTTCAGGAAACCAAAGGGAACTAGACCTGGAGTCTGGTCATATCTCGCTTCCCAGGCTCAGGAATGCAGACAGCAACACTGTTAGCAGCAGAGATCAAGAGCACATCACTCCATGCCAACTGTAGCCACAGACTCAAGAGTCCTTCAGAAGTGCCTCTGTGTACCAGGGCTGACATCCAGTCCAAACTGTCCTCATGCCCATGAACTTGGGCGTACCCTCAATGCAGGCAGAGCCCATAACACTGCTGTGGATATGGGTGTGTGTTGCTCCTCCCACTGTGGCTCCCCCAGGAGTAAGGCAGGACACCCCTGGCTGAGTTTCCATGCAGATCTAGCCTGGTTCCAGCATGGGGTCCTTCAAAACCACTTCCCAAACCTTAGGATTACTGTCTTGTACAATGTAAATTTCTATTCCCCTTTGACCTCTGGCCTTTGCAGACCCTTTCATACTGTCTTCCAGGGAATTCTATCACGTTGCCACTTCCTGAAACCTGATCAGAGATACTGCAAAGGGGAAGGGCTGGAGTCTTAGTCTTAATGGAGGCTCTTCTGCTTATAGCCCACCCACCCCCAGCAACCTGCAAGGTCCACAAACCAATTTCGATGCACTACCACATACCTTTCCAACCAAGAGAGAAAGTTGGCACAGAAAGAAACGCAAGTCTCATGCTGGAGACTGCAGTCTGCTTCAACTGCAATTGTTGGCAAGATCACCACCTTTGAGATTGGGCCGCTCTGCACGGGGACAGTAGGAGCATTGCTTGCTGTTTTGAAAGGAGGAACCTGAAAGAAGAAAGCTGAAGGAGGGTCCTGCTCCTCAAAGTCAGCTTTATTTTCCCCTGGATTAATGAATTGTGGCTGCCTTGCTCATCTGGTACCGGAAGCATGACAAATCAGGAAAGAGAGGGTCATTGGATTTGCAACACGGCTTTATCCCTCGTAAGCTGAGCCTCCACAGCCCACACTTCTTCCTGAGTTGAGCTCTTTCAAACTCTGACCAGAATCGTCCATCAATCTCTGCTTACAATACTGCAAGGCATGTCTTAGTGCAAAGTTCTAACTCCTTCCAGAGTCCTCTAGTCATGACAGAAGGAGAAAACATATTTGGATGAGGCACTAGCAATTTCTGCTGGACCTGCTCTACTGTAGTCACCTTGACAATGAGGTCATGGTGGAGAAAATGAGGTCCTACCACACCTGTTGGTGTCAGGCTGGAGCTGAAGCAGAAGCTCCCTTCCTGCTGACTCGTTTGCATAGTGCAGCCTGCTGGCAGAAAGAAGGTACCCAAAATTATCATTTAGCAATGAATCCTGCATTCTACCATATTGATTCTACCAGGCAAGATGTGCCCTCTGGTGCAGTAATGGCATGACTGTGACGGGGGTGACCAGTGGCTCTCTGCGGGAGGGAACTCATGCCTGCTACTAAAAAATCAAATCCAAAGCCCATGATTGGGAAGGCTCCAGCCCTAAGGAGGAACTGACTATTATTATTTCACTAAACACATGTGTTGTTAAATTGCTTCCTAAATATTCACCCACAGATCAGATCAGCTCTCAGTCCTGAACAAAAATAGCCTTTTTTTTCTTTTTTCAGCAGTGGGAGGTGATTAATGCAGGGAATCATAACTGGTCATGTATTAAACATAAGTGTCTGATGAATGCTCAGCCCTACGCAGGACATGTACACCATCCCCTCCAGGACTCGGAACCAAAAGAATGTAAGAACTGGACGACCAGAAGGAAGGAGCACTGTGGAACTCTGATGCCCAGACATGGCAAGGCCATTGCACTCAGGAACTCACAGCAGCTATGGATACCTATGCCTGACCTGCATGTGATGGAGCCGGTCAGCATTCTGTTATGGAGAGGGGAGAGGGGCTTGGGAGACCACTCCCCTCACTGAGAAGCTAGCAGCAGTTCAGGGTTGCTGGGGGAGGGGAAGTCATTGTTTTCCTTAACATAACCACTGGTAAGAGATGAGAAGAAAGTGGGACTGAAGGGAATATGGAAGTGCAATGTGGGGCACACATGACCAAAATGTGTGTGTATATATATTGATCATGTATATATCACATGTATATACATACATATATATGTATATATACAATAAATTAAATTTGTATAGATCATATATGTATATATATAATAAATTAAATTTTTTAAAAGAAAGAAAATGAGGTCTCTGAAGTTAGGGTATTGATGGAACAAGTAATTTATGCAGGCTTTGGTGTCATTCATAGAAGCCCTAATCCTAATCCAAACTGGTCATAAATAACAATTATCTTAACTAGCTTCTATTTCTCAAACCATAGGCAATATCGTGTTAAATTGTGGTGGTCCCTCTGTAAGTATTAAACCCACTGTGAGGAGGGTTTTGATAGCTGCTGAATGTGGAATCGTTTGGCTTGGAGAGGAAGACTGAGGAGGAGAAGGCATTAGGGATCCTCTTCACACATTAAAAAGCTTGTCACAGGAAGCAGCTAGACTTACGCCATGGAACTGAAGAGAAAGGAACTCTGATCACTGGGATAAGGTGCAGGGAGGCAGACTTGGGCTCCATAACACAGAGGGGAAGCAACAGGGAGCTTTAACCACCAGAGCAATGGAGTTGCTAGATGTATCCTGGCAGAAGTCAGGTGTCCATCTGTCCGGGACATTGTAGAAGAGATGTCTCAGACTGATGAGATTTGAGTCAATTCCAGCCGCAGAGTCTTTAGCACACGTGGATATAACCTGCTGGTGACTCTAAGCAAGTTGTTTAAACTCTCTGCTTCTCAGTTTTCTCATCTGTAAATGTGGGAGTCCTACCTTGTATATTTCAACAAGGTCAAAGGACAGAAGAGAGAAAGCCCCTAGTAACTGGAGACACTAGGCAAAAGCACATCCCATGATGACGGTAGCCATGATGGTGACCAGCCCGTCTACACTTCTGTTCTCACAGGGAAGGGTTAGGGATCGCACACCCCCAGTAAGGATGGACTGAAGTTTGAGAATGCAGACAGGAAAGATGTCACGAGGAGGGCAGTATTTTTACTTAAACAGTGTTGTGAGCAATGATCACACCGTCTCCTCGGCCTGTGCTTGTGACCAAGCCTGGCAATAGTCCTGTTACAGGAACTCTGCCAACCAAGCCAGACACACATCCCATGCTCTCTACTGCTCCTGAATGTAAACTCGCCTGGCATTTGTGCCTATGGCCAGGGCTTCTATGGGCTTCTCATTCATGCTCAGGAAAGTCCCTTGGTTCTGCTGAGGTGTCTTGCAAAGTGCCCTACAGGGGTGGGTGTGGGGCACCTCTGTACCCCAGTTGCAAAGTGGGCTTCGAATAATGCTGCAGTGCAGAACTGAGCCATTGTTGGCCCACAAATGCAGAGCTGGCATCCTTTTATCCAAACTGTGACAACTTCCCAGGGAGGACTACTGGCTGCCCATTGTCAGAGCTCAGTTGACCAAAAAGCAAAGGACAGTGGGGTGGCTGCTGGGCTCTCTGCTGAACATTTTGCTGAGTGTGTAATTGGGGGAGTGGTGGGAAGCAGAGAAGGTTCTAGCCACTGGAGCCACACAACTGTGACATAGGAGAAACTGGTGGGACTGTGTCCCTGCTCTGTCTCCTGATAGCCATGCTGAAAAAAGAGTAATAACAAAGCAGGTCCTCGTGCTGCGTTTCACTCTCTGCTCTGCTGGCTTCCTGGTTTGCCCTATGTACAGTGTAAGTGAGTATTGCAAAGGTCCTGTGACGATTTGGAAACCAAGATGCATATAACATTTACTTAAATGTGTCCCTCAGCTTAGAAAGATAAAGAAATAGGGGCATACAATATGGACCTGCATGTATTCAACATTTTAGTATCAAACCTTTAACTCTTACTAAACTAAGCAAGTGCTTTTGATAAATAAGGAAACTGATTTGCTTGTTCTCGAATTCAGGTATCTGGTGTTCTTTCCATTATAGTAAATAAGGATGATGCCCCTACTGTGTGCTGGATACTGATCTAGAGGCATACACTGTGGACATAGACATATCTATATCTAGACATCTGTGGTCCATCCCTGTGACCTCTATGGTCTAGACAGACCGTAGGAGAGGTGATGTCCCTTCTGCTGAGCTGGTGCTGTTGGGAGAATTGTAGTTTCCCGTATGTGAGAGCACCTTGACATCTTGCCTGATGTTGGACACTTAATCAGTTGTTTTTTTTCTAATATTGTATTTATTCATTTTCAAGCAGAGAGAGAGAGAGTCAGGCTTATGTGGGTAGTGGGGAATTGAACCTGGGGCCTTAGGCATCAAGGCAAGTGCCTTAACCACTGAGCCATCTCTCCAGCCCTTAATCAGTTGTTAATAACAACTTGACCTTGATCCACAGCTCTTCTTTCCCTTCCTCAAGGCCATAATTATGGAATGTTCCAGCTAATACTATACCCAGATGAAGGTGAGGTCATCATGGATGAGTATATGAGCACCACCTGGGGAAGGATTTGTGACTTTTCTCACAAAATGTGAACTTGGAGTAATTTTCAAATGGCCAGTACACAGAAGATTTCTCCAAGGACAAGCCCGTTTCATCTTCCCTCTTTTCATCATGCAAATCTTCCGACAAGCAGTTCATATTTAACTGTTTGGAAAACTATTTTAGTTGGAAAGGAGGTGAACTGAACAGAGGGTTGGAGAGGGCAGGGTCTGTGTTTGGATCTTAAATAGGTCAAGGTAAAAAGCCAGAGGAGGCAAGAGGTCAGGGTTTTATTTTTTAATTAATATGAAATCTCAATAGTCAAGGTGAGGAGCTCAGCTGGTACTTGTCTCTGTTAGGGGCTCCGAGCACACAGAGCCAGACTCAGTTGTCTTGGCCGGACATCCAGAGTCATTTAGGATCTAAACCTGTCTGCCTTTCTAATCCCATCCTCTCTCCACTAGCCTCCACCACACACTGCCCTGTGATGCATCCTGCCTGCTCCAGCTCTTTCCCCAGGTATGGCGAGCTCTTCCAGAACATATTCCTTTCATTCCCTAGCCTTGGCCCAAGTCACTTTTTTTAACCTAGAAAAGCAGCATTCATTCGTTAAGGTCCAGTTAGGCATCACCCCTCTGCAAGCTTTTCCTTTAGATGAGTCAGAATTTTACCCATTTCCTCTGCATCCATAAGGCAGTGGGTTCATACCTCTTAAGCAATGGGTTTGAATCTCTAGTTCACAGAGTTACCAGGCCTACAAGACTTTGACTTCCCTGATCTTAATTACCTTCAAATGATCCATGGCAGCTAAAACTGTGGACCACCCATGACGGTTTCTGCAAAAAGACTTAAATTCGTGAACATGGAGTTTAGGTTGGGGAAAGTGGCTCACAATTTTACTTCCATGACTCCCCTGCCATGTTGGATTGTATCATCAAACTGTGAGCCAAAAATAAACCCTGCCAGCCAGGCGTGGTGACGCACGCCTTTAATCCCAGCAGAGGTAGGAGGATTGTGTGAGTTCAAGACCACCCTGAGACTACATAGTGAATTCCAGGTCAGCCTGGACTAGAGTGAGACCCTACCTCAAAAAACCAAAAAATAAAAATAACCCCTGCCTTCCTCTTCAAGTTGCTTTTGCAACTTTTTTTTGTGTGTTGTCACAGTGATGAGAAAAGCAACCAGCATGGAACAGCCATTTTAAAGATATTCTTTTTGGTTGTTGTTGTTCTTAAGAATTTTTTTTAATTTTTAATTTATTTTTTTAAGAATTTAAAAAATATTTTATCTATATTTTCAAGCAGAGAGAGAGAGAGAGAGAGAGAGAGAGAGAGAGAGAGAGAGATTGGGCATGCTAGGGCCTCCACCTGCTGCAAACAGACTCCAGATGCATGAGCCACTTTGTGCATCTGGCTTTACATGTGTACTGGGGAATTGAACTCTGTCTAGGCTCTATACTTAAATGCCTTAACCACTGAGCAATCTCTCCAATTTATTTTTATTTTTAAAATATTTTTATTTATTTGAGAGAGAAACTGGGCCCATCAGGACTGCAAACGAACTCCAGATGCATGTGCCACCTTGTGCATCTGCTTTGATGTGGGTCCTTGGGCCTTACATGCAAGTGTTTTAACTGCCAAGCTATCTTTCCAGCCCAAATTTTTATTTTTTTAAGTATTTTATTTATTCATTTATTTGAGAAAGAGTTAGATAAAATGAGTGCAGCAGGGCCTCCAGCCACTGCAAATGGTCTCCAGACACATGTGCCACCTTGTGCATCTGGCTTTACATGAGTACTAGTGAATCGAACCCAGGTCTTTAGGCTTTGCAGGCAAGGGCCTTATTCACTGAGCCATCTCTCCAGCCACAGAACACAGTTTAGAAAGCTCAGTCTCCCAGCTCCTGAGTTAGCAACAGATGGGCGTTCTAGCTACTACTACAGGGTTTCCTCCCTCACACCCTCCAGAGCAGCTCATGAGTACTCACAAGACCCTCACAGTCAGCCTGACCTGGGCCTCCTCCTCTGAGCTCTTTCCTACCCCCTCGGTTCTACTCAGCCATCCATCAAAACTTGTGGAATGTATAAATGAATGAGTGAATAAGCATCCACTGAAAGACACTCGTTAGCTTGAGATGCATGCAACCTTGGAGGCAGGAAGGTGAATCCCAAAGAAAATGGAAAGGAAAATGGAAGATGAAGCAATATCAACTCTGGGAAACATGGCAGAGAGGACCAGAGCATAAGTCCCTGTCCTCCTCCTTTTACTCTCTGGGGCTCAATCCTTAGGGTGGCTGCTCTCTGCCATAGCCACACTTCTGCCAGGAGGTTCCTCTTCCCACAATGCAGCTCACACCCAGGCTACACCCACCTCTCTCCTCCTTGTCCCTTCAGGCCCATCTTTTTAATAGGTTCTTTACCTCATAACTTCCAGCTGAGGACTCATACCCTGCTGTACTTGGACAACTGCTAGAATCCAGAACCAGTCAATGATGAACTAGCTATAGGCCATATCTGGCCCACTGTTTATTTTTATAAATAAAGTTTTATTAGAACACAGCCATACCTATTCATTTACAAACTGCTTTTTTTTCACAACTACTATACCAGCAGAGGTACACAGTTGTGATAACGATAGATGGCCTACAAAGCCTAAAATATTTACAATCTAGTCCTTTACAGAAAGGTGGTCCATCCCTGCTTTACACTAACTGCACACTACCGGGCTTTTACTTTAAAGTCCATCTACAAAGCGTCTCCTGGAGATGGTTACTTCTAAAGTCTGGTTCTACCCCCATCTCTCCCCTCTTCTCATGGTTTTCCAATCTGTTATTCATAGAACTTGCAGACAGATCTTGCCAAAACTCGGCTTTGACTCTGTCCATTCTCCTTCTAGACTCAAGAAGATAAAACCTAAATTTCAGAGCAAAATCTTTCTTTATTCCTGCCTCTCTCACAAGAGTGATTGTCTTGATTTTCCCTCTGGCCACTTATCATGATGGCTTCTATGATCACCAGTGATTTGGGATTTGGAGTTTTTCGTTTGTTTGTTTTTGATTTTGTTTTTCAAGGTAGGGTCTTGCTCTAGCCCAGGCTGACCTGGAATTCACTATGTAGTCTCAGGGTGACCTTGAACTCTTGGTGATCCTCCTACCTCTGCCTTCAATGCTGGGATTAAAGGCATGCACCACTCTCTAACAACTTGTCAGAGGCTGGGAAACCAGAAGACCTGGTGTACATGTCCATATTTAGATATATCTGGATTTCAGACATGCTACAGCATAGGAGAAATAGGACATACCTCAGAACGGAGGAAGTGATGAAAAGCCCTCCTAGAGAAGACCCTCCCTACCCCAAGGTCAAGTCCTGCAAGGCCTTGAGTACCAAGCAATAAAGTTCAGTAAAGGGAGACTCTGGGGTTCTACATGCGCAAGTGATGTGGTCAGATTTAGCCTTTAAAATCCCATAATGAAGCATGCCTTTAATGCCAGCACTTGGGAGGCAGAGATAGGATCTCCGTGAGTTCAAGGAGACTGCATAGTGAGTTCCAGGTCAGCCTGGCCTAGAGCAAGACCCTACCTTTAAAAAAAACCATAATGGTACATACTTGTAATCCGCACACTTGTGAGTTAGAGGCAAGAGGATCAGAAGTTCAAGGTCACCGTCAATGACATGGTGAATTGAAGGCCGCTGTGGGCTACATGAGACATTGCCTTAAAACACTAGGGAAAAAAATCCTCAGCCAATATGGAAGGATGGATTGAAGAGGGAACCAAAGAGATGACCTACATCAGATGCAGAAGGCCTGACAGGGGGCCAGCCATCAGCAACATGGACTTGGAAGAAATTCCAAGTGGACAGGAGTCGCTGGTGACTAGAAGCAGGCCTAGGCCACCAACAGAGAGGGAGGAGTCGGGATGGCTCCCAAGCTTCTGTCTTGAGAATCTGGAAGAACCAGATATCTTCTGGGGTGAGAGAGCTCTCAGGAAACCTTATATTTCCTGCATCCTTAAGCCCAGCTTCATTCCGGCTCCTTTGAGCAGCTCCAGGGTGAGTGTTAAGCTCCTTCAGATGGCATAAATCCCCTGTGGGGCTCACCACCTAGAGCGTCATGATCACGGTAACTTCCATGGGCTAGTGCTGCCGAGACAGCAGCTGGTAGAAGCTCACACTAAGGGCTCCGTACAGGTGGACACACTCATTGTCAAGTATAAAAGCACCTGGCTCTCATCATTGAAGAACCACCTGTGGGACAGTCCCCAGTCTTTCTGTGACACCATGTCCTCCTGCTTCTCCCATGACCGCTTCACAGAACTGCATGCCAAGGGAGGAAGGGTGTGGCGGTTGGATTCAGATGTCTCCCATAAACTTGTGTTCTGAATGCTTGATCCCCAGCTGATGGCAATTTTGGAATTGGATACTTTGTTGGAGGTATGTTGTTGGGGCGGGCTTATGAGTGTTGTAGCCAGCTTTCCCCTTGCCAGTGTTTGGCACACTCTCCTACTGCTGTTGTCCACCTGATGTTGGCCAGGAGGTGATGTCCATCCTCTGCTCATACCATCGTTTTCCCTGCCATCATGGAGCTTCCCCTGGAGTCTGTAAGCCAAAATACACCCTTTCCTCCCACAAGCTTGCTTTCGGTCAGGTGCTTTGTGCAGCAAGAAGCTGCCTGCAACAGAGGATGAAGGCTTCTACTAGAAGAGAGGCCACCCAGCCCTGAGAGAGAAGGTTTCATCAGAGCTCCAGAGAAGAAACAGCTGCTTGGCAGGTGCTCTGAGATCCCAGGGTGTCTCCAAGGGGGCCAGCTACAGGTCCCCTTGCTTCCTCCGCTCTTAGAAACCAGTAGTGATGTGCCAGAAGGAAGGTCTGTGCCCTGAGGACAGGGATTGTGAGCTTTCTCAAGAATGATCCCCACCATCGCTGAGAAAACGCTACACAGGAGAGGGAAGGAGGCATGGACAACAGGGGAGAGTGTGCTCAAGGTGGGCAGCCGAGAGCCAGGGATCCAGAGGTGAGGGACAGTCATCTACTTGTGGGCAGCTTCCGGAACAGCTGGGAGTGGGTGCTGAGAGACAAACACAGATAGACTAAGTTCACTGAAGCAGACCTCTCTTTGGAGGTGGTGTGAAAGAAATGAAGGAGGCTGTATGTATCAGTTACTTTTCTCATTTGCTAGGACCCAATAGTCTAACAGAAACAACTTATGAAGAAAGGGTTCATTTTAGCCCGCATTTCCAGGGTACAGTTCATTGTGGTGGCAGGAGCTGGAGGCAGCTGCTCACCTTGCATCTGCAGTCAGGAAGCAATGGGAGACGACTCTCGATGCTTGGCTGGCTTTCTCTGAGAGACCAGCCCATGGGATGACGTCTCCCACAGGGAAGGTGGGTTTTCCCACCTCGATTAACCAAATCTAGACTCTCTCACAGACAAGCCCAGAGATTTGTCTCCTAGGTGATTCTAGATCCCATCAGTTTGACCATCCAAATTAATTATCACGGGAGGCACAGGAGGAGGACCAAAAACTTTCATTTGGATAATATATTCATTTATTTTCCATTACTATAACAAAATACCCATGGTAAGGAAGTGTATAAAGAAATGAAGTTCATTTAGCTCACAGTTTTGGAAGCAACTTAAATAGCATACTGCTGGCTCATATGAAGGCCCTCCTGGCTCATGGTGGGGGGCATTCTGACCAGAGCAGATATGAAAGAAAAAGAACATATGGCCAGATAAGAAGACAGAGCACACGGAGGTGTCACTAACACCCTCCCTTTTAAAGGGCCCACTACCTCTGTCATGGTTTGATCCAGGTGTCCCCCACAAACAAATGAATGTGTTCTCAATGATCAATTGTCAGCTGATGGCAGTTTGGGAATTACAACCTCGCTAGAGCTGTGTTGTTGGGGGCGGGCTTTTGGGGTTATAAGCCAGCTTCCCCTTGCCAGTATTTGGCACACCTTCCTGTTGCTGTTTCCAGTGCTGTGGCAGAGGTGATGTCCACCCGTCTGCTCGTGCCATCATTTTCCCTGCCAGGATGGAGTCTCCCCTCGAGTCCCTAAGCCTCATAAACCCATTCCTCCACAAGCCGCCTTTGCTTGGGTTCTTTCTGTGCAGCAACTAGAAAGCTGACCGCA
>PVHP010012021.1:0-43885 GCA_004024765.1 Zapus hudsonius
TGGAGCCTCCCTTTGTCCAGGATTTATATAGCAACCTGTGGGCATCAGGCTGGGGTGGGTGGGGATGGGTGCTGGTGGGGCACTGGTTTCTTGAGGGTGACTCAGCACTTTCTATTCTGCTGAGTCAGGTTCACTGTGCCTTCCTTGATTATGTAAGGCCTACCGTTAGCATTTCTGAAGTACAGGGCAGGGAGTGCTGTAATCCCAGAAGACTTGTGTAAATATGGAATATAGGCATTGTGCATATTATAATAAATTTATAGAAAATACAATTTTAATAATTAATGTGATTTTATATAATATATACAAAAATAATGTGGTCTCACATCAGAAACCTATTATACATAATGAATATGAATTTTAAAATCTTAGAGGATTTTTTTTTTTTTTTTGTGTGTGTGTGTGTGTGAAGGGATGAAGCCTCCTCTTCCATGTGACACTTGACATCCAATCAAAAGATTGGAAAATACCTCCTGGATCAGTGATAACACTTCATAGCACAGGCCAGCTCTGTGGTCAACAGGCTTTCCCTCCTTATATACTGAAGTGGAGACGTGTAAGAAGCATGTCTGAGTCTTCTGCATTGCTCATAGAATTCCTCATGACGGCAGAGGACATCAAATGAAAGGAAACCCAGGTCTTGTCTCTGCTAACATGTCTACACAGACACACTAATTCATACAGTCCACCTCTTTCAAAACCCAAGGCTCTTTACCCAAAGCTTTCTTAAGTCTCATAAGATAAACATTCTTTGTTTACATATAGTATTTGAGTCCATTACAGCCATGCTGTTGGAGCATTTTTTCAATAGAATCAATCCACACAGATAATCAAAATGAAACCAGGCTTATAAGAACCAGTATCTTTGATTCATTTGAATTTCTTCCTGTATTGATGTTTTAAGAGAAATATAGCAAGCTGTCTGAGGGGGGAAGAAACACAAGTCTTTTAATGGGTACAAACTCCTTTCTACCACTTGATGAACATTGCCAAGGTCTTCACTGGCCTTAGTTGGTACTCCCATATGTACTGAGTACTCGATGAGCTGATTTTTTCAAACAATCAACCACTATTGGCAAAAATAGGAACATATCATCTAATATGTTTCTTTTGGGTAACTTGCAGAGCAGAGCTGGGCTTCAGATTTCAGTTCTTTACTGACTTTTTTCTTTTGAAAACTATTGAACACTTCTCAAAGAGGGGAAGGGAGGTTTTAGTTTTCCTTGTTGGTTTTAAACTAGTCTTAAGAGCTGTACACCTGTCATTCATTGTGAGTGAGTACCAGCTTCTTTTTTAAAATTTTGCTTTATGTAGATTTTTGACTTAAAATTTTCAAGATTCTAATGTGATTTAGTTTATCAGTTCTTGTTTTATTGACTGTGTCTATGGACTTTATTAGTTCATCATAATTCAGAGTGGATTTTATTTTTCCTGAATTTTTCATGATGAGACTTTTCAACTTTAACTGGAGGAATTAACTCCAGGGTGTGAAAAATCTCCGTTGTGTGACTTTTCTCTGAACATCTGATGGTGATCTGTTACTGTGGAGTTCATGAAGCATGTGCAATTACCCATGATGCTTCCTTTTATCCTGACGTAAGTCCCCCAAGCACACTTCACGCGGCCCTTCCTATGACTGAACCATGATTCTTGCAGCAGAGTTCTGCATTGTGTTAACCACAGCTCTGGGCTTCCTCTTCTCATTTTTCTCTCTCTCGCCTCAGAGGAAACTCCCCCACATTCTGAGGGGTCTCTGTGAGTATCTTGGCGACCAGGACTTGGGTCATCTCCATCAACTTTGCACTTTTTCTGGTCAAACCTCCCCTATTTAGAAAATTCACTGTAGATTTTTTCATGTTGAATGTTCAATTTCTTTCAGCTCATTTTTGGGCTGACCTGTATTTTTGCACAGTCTGCAGTCAGGTGCGTGATTTGATTACATTCTAGTTTTGAGTCTTGGCTTTATTTTGAGCTAATTTAACTTGCAGTGCTGTTTGGAATCACCAGACCTTGAGTCTATTCATGAAGACTTTCTCCAACAGTCCATTTGTGTTTACTTCTGAAAATATATTTCGTTACAATTAAAAATTATCACATCCATAAAACATAAAAATCATACCTACCTATAGGGCACCATTGGTGTTTAGGTACATGTAAATATTGTGTAATGTATGAATTTTGTTAACACACCTCTCTTTTCAAATCTTTACTGTTTCTTTGTTTAATATCTTTATTTTGAGTAAGTATATACATTGTATGAGCAAATCTTGTGAAGGTTTCCCCATTTCCCTCCTCTCTGTCCCCTACACACTGGGGTCCTTCCTTGGTGTGCATACTGGATCTGCCCATAGGTTAGGGGGTTATGAACTGCACCACAGGTAGCCATTTTTTCCCTTCCCCCTTGTGTATTGTTGCTGAGGGGGGCGATGTCCCTGGATATTCTCCCCCACCATGGCTCTTACAATCTTTCTGCCCCCTCTTCTGCTCAGTTCCCTGAGTCATGGTGGGTGAGTTTTGAGTCAGCTTTATTGTTGAGAGCTTAAGTATCTCTGGATCTTTGCCCTGAGTTGTGTTGGGTATAGTTGGTGTCTTTTGCCATTGACCTTTCATGGGTTATCAGACTTGCTGTGGTGATTGGTCTCCTGTTTGTTTTGTCACTTTTTCGTAGGTTTCATTTAGGCCCTGTGCAAAGGCTAGGGGTGGTTTGTCACCTGCCAGGATGTCAGCCATCATCCAGTGTCTTGGGGTGGGTGGAAACTTTCAAAATCCTTTCTTCTAACTTTCTTATTATAATGTGTGTGTGTAGGTATATAGTATGTATGTATGTATGTATGTATGTATGTATGTATGTATGTATTATGCACAGATGTGTATGATGTGTGTATGGGCACACACATGCCATGGTGGAGGTCAGAGAACTGGTTCACTCCTTCTATTCTTCTATCTTGCCTTGAGTCAAGGCCTATCTGTGTTTTTTTTTCCCACTGAGAATGCCAGTCTAGCTGGCCCATGAGCTTTGGAATTCTCCTGACTGTCTCCTCTTGCTGTAGGTTCATTTGAATTACAGACACATGTATCACTTTGCATCCAGTTTTGTGTGGGTGCTGGGAACCCAAACTCTGGTTGTCAGACTTGTGGAACAAGTGCCTTTAACTTCTGCCCCCATCTCCCTGCCCCTGTTAGCTGTTGAATACAGTCCACGATCTGTAGGCGATCACCACTGAGCTAGCTTCAGTACTAGGAGCTTCTTGTAACTGGGCACCCACTTCTTAACCTGTCTGCCTACCTCCCTTCGTTTTTATTTTCCTCTAACCAAACTGTCATCATTATAATTTTGCCTCCTTTCTATTTTCAGCTCAAAGCATTCAATTGAGACATGAAACAGCATTGAGCAGCCTTGAAGGAGACCTTGGGTGGGCAAGGCTAGGTTTCCTCTTTTGTGAGCCCCCTAGGGTTTGCATTCTCACTTTGAATCACAATGAATGTGAAGGGAACAAGAATTGCATTCCAGGTTATTTTGAACCTCCTTTGAGTTTGTGCCATCTTGGGCATCTGTTTACATTGTCAGAGGCAAACAGCCCAGGAGAAAATTCAATCACATGGGTTTGCTTTTCTATTTATATTTTCACACCTGAATAGATTCTTGGACATTTCTGGACTTTTTCTTTCTCTGCAAGGCATCATCTTGCACAGAATCGTTATCTAATAGATGTTTTTAACTTAAAAAATTATAAACATTTTACAAAAATGTAAAACTCTAGAATAAGCAAATCAACTCAGTGGACATGGAGCTGTAATCTCTCCTCTGCTCAGGAAACAGCCACCCCAGGAGTCCAGAAGTGTCCTCATCACTCCCCTGCCCCCACCAGCAGCAACACCCCAAAGGAGATTGATTGCTCTGTGGACTGAGAACACCAGGGTTGACTTTTAGGTATCTCTGCTTTGCCACACGGGGATGTGATGACAGGCAGTATCCACGTTGCTGGCTGGGCAGCTGTGTGAGACACACTCTGTGCTGTGCAGTCCCCCTGTGCCCATGGACTGTCCATTCATGCAGCCCAATGCCTGCAGCACCCACTGGGTTCCAGCATTTGGGTGCTATGTACTTGGGACTTTCATTTGCTTGTTTGCTCAGTGTTTTTGGCTGTCCTTGAAGATGTATCCAGCAGCGTCCCACACCCCAGCAGTGTGGCACTTCTGTGACACGTGCATGGATGTACCACATTGTGGATTAACCATCATTTTCTTGAAGGCCAGTGATGTTGGACTCCTTTATTTCCTCATTGGCTGTCTGCAGGGATGAAAGACCAAGTCATGGCTTCTCAGTGTGACTTCCCCATGTACTCACCTTATTCGAAAAAGAAATATTTGGGGCTGGGAGGTAGCAGGGTGGGTAAAAGCTCTTGCCATGCAAGCATGAGGATCTGAGTTCAGATCCCCAGTGGGCCACGTGAAATGGCAGGCATGGTCACTCTCACCCATCGTCCTAATGCTGGTGTAGCAACAGAAGGATCCTTGGGGCTTTCTGGCTTGCTTGTCTAGCTGCATTGGTGAGCTCTAGTTTCAGGGAGAGACAAAGACATCCCACATCAACCCCAGGCCTCCATATGCACATGCCCACCCATGCACACACACTTACATATGCATACACAAATGAATGTATACCATATACATGCAAAGAAAATATATATATATATATATATATATATATATATATATATATATATATATATATATATATATTTGGTTTTTCGAGGTAGGGTCTCGCTCTAGTCCAGGCTGACCTGGAATTCACTATGTAGTCTCAGGGTGGCCTTGAACTCACAGCAATCCTCCTACCTCTGCCTCCCGAGTACTGGAATTAAAGGCGTGCACCACCACTCCCGGCCAAGAAGAAATATTTTACTGTAGGCCAATTTATTCATATATTATTCAAGGAGCATTTTCTCATCCTCAAATTCTGAATGTTTATCTCCTCTTGTTTTTTTTTTTTTCCTATGAGTTTTATTGGTTTCGATGTGAAGTCAAGAATCAGAATTGGTTTTGTGTATGGTGGGACGGATGGATCAAAAATTGATCATCCCTGCTGATTCTGCACTGTTTATGGACAGAGGCATTCTTTTCCCACTTTGAGGCTTTGTTCTTCCTGTCATGAATAGGTCACTGTGTCCGAGTGGATGTGGTCATGGGCCTCATGTTCTGTCCCAGTGGTCAATCTGCCCTTCCAACAATTGCATATCATCAAGTCATCATGGATAAGGCACAGACACTTCCCCGTGTACCTTCTGAAATTTATGTTCCTCTGGACCACGTTAGCCATTCTGGCTCTAAGCATGTCTGTACGAGATTTCAAATTAAGTTTCATACACCTATTGTAATTTTAATTGGGATTGCATTAACCCTGTGGGTTAGTTTGAATAAACAAAATCTTTTCTTTAAAATGCTGTCTTTTGATCTATGAACATGGTATACTGTGCCTTACATTTTTGGCTCTTTTTTTTCCTCCCTCAATAATTCTTTCTGCCTGAGGATTTAATACACATCTTTCACCAAAATTATTCTAGGGATATTTTATGCTTTTTGAAGACATTAAATTGATGATATCATCATTAAATTGATGATGTCATTTAAATATCCCAGTTCTCTGACATATAGAAATATCATTTATTTTTGGACATTCTGTGTAATAAATTTGCTGAATTATTTTAGTTTTAGAGGTCCTATTAATTTTCTAAGTTCATTTCTCTGAAGAAAGGGTAGCTTTGATTTTCCTTAGCAAACTGTGAATGTTATGTTTATTTTACTGGTTAAAACCACTCATACAATTTTAAATTAAGATCTTCTTTTCTTGTTTCTGACCTCCGAGAGAATGCTTCAATGCTTCATCATAGGTCAGACTTTGCAGCAGTTTTTGCTATGTATTTTCATAAAAGTAAGGAAGTTTTCCTAGTTTTAAAATCACAGATAGATGTGATTTAACAAATGCTATTTTCATATTTGTTGCAATGATCATTTGACTTTTCTCCTTCATGCTACAGTGCCGTGATGGTTTTAAGGTTGAATGAATCTTTCTGGAATAAATCAACTTCCTAGTGCAATTCTGTCGTTCCATAAATCCCAGTTTCAGAATTGCTAAGATTCCCCATAGTTCTATGACTGTGGTCATGAGAGGTTGGCCTGCTGTTTCCATTCTTAGAGAGAGTCCTTGGGCTTTGACCTCATGCAGCAGCTTCTCTAGTGCTTTGAGGCTCTTGGGATTTCAGGCCCAGTGTCATCTCTCCCTCTGGAATGTGGAGGGACTTATGTGGATCCACATAATTGATCAACAGACACTTGAATGTTTGGAATACGCTGGGCACTGTGGGGAGCCATGCACAGGTGCTCTGTCCTGGGAGTTTCATTTTCCGGGAAGATATGTTTTGATTGCAAGTGTGTGTGTGTGCGCATGTGTGCGTGTGTGCATATGCGTGCACTTCTGCACAAGCACACACCCACAGGGGTGTAGCCTTCGCCTGCACCCTTCTCCAGGCTCTCTTCCCGAGGCTCACCCTATGCTTTTAGCCTCAGTGGTATCTGTACACCTTGCTCCAGGGCCTTTGCAATGAGCCCCTGTCCCCTCTCTGCTCTTCCCTTCAGTCTCCATCTGAGGACCCTGCCCACAAGTCCTTACCTTACATCTTGTCCTGGGATCTCCCTGGCTACTCTCCATATTCAGGGACAGAGACCCTCCTGACACTGACCTGTCCATGGTCACACATTTACTCACAGGATGGTTTCCATTTAAATGTCACTGGTTTGGGAAAGAAATGAAATCTTTTAAAAACATCTTTATTTGAGAGACAGAAGGAGAAGGAGAAAGGGAGGGAGAGAAGAGAGACAGTAGTATGGGTGCTCCAGGGCCTCTTGCCACTGCAAATGAACTCTAGACACTTGAACCACTTTGTGTATCTGCTTTATGTGGATCCTGGGAAATTGAACCCCTGCAAATGCCTTTAATCACTGAGCCCTGACCCTTCTTTTTTATTTATATTTTCTTAAAATTTGCTTATTTGTGAGCAGAGAAAGAGAGAGAAGCTTTTTGTACATACATATATGCACACATATTTTTAACTTAATTTTGTGTGTTTGCATATGTGGTATGTGCACATGATTGCATATGTGTGTGTGTGTGTGGCACATATGTGAGCACATGTGAAGGCCAGAGAGAAGTTAACCTTTGGTGTATTCCTCCATCACTGTCGACATTACTGAGGGAGTGTCTCTCCCTTGAACCCAGAGCTCACAGATTCTGCTGACCTAGAGGTCCAACTTGCCCTGGAATCCCTGTTTCCACCTCTCAAGTGCTGGGATTACACACCAGCTGCCTTGTCCACCTGGCATGGACCAAACTTTATCCTCAGACTTTCTGGAAAGCCCTTTATGCTCTGAGCCATCTTCTCAGCCCCTGTGTGAAGGTTTTATCAATACCTTTCACCACATTTATGTAAGGACGTAGGAGCCTCGTGTCCAGTGCAAGGCTAGACACGCAGCAAGTGCTAACAGACACAAGCCCTTCCATCCTCAAGGACTCTGGGAAGCCACAAATAGATCTAACCCTCCCTGCAGATGAATGGTCACTCCAGCCTGTCCCTGGTGTTGGGAGAATGAATGGTTGACTGAATGAACGAAGTGTAACTGAGGTTTATTACACTCATAAGGGGAGGCTAAACAGGCCTCATAATAAGGTGAATTTAAGAAGTTATTCCTACATTCATTTTCTTCCTATCACAGCAGTCCTGAGAGACAGATGTTTCTTGTTTTCATGAAAAATTAAAAAGGACCCTTGAGTGTTTATTCACTGTATTTTTTTTTTCAGAATTAATGACCTTAATAATGAAAAGAACACTAGCTAGCCATTTTCCATTGACATTTTGATTGAGTTCACCGTGCGCAACAATGTGGGCTCATCCTTCTACCCAGGGTCCCTCAATGCTGCATGGGAGTGCAGTAACCTCCCCCACCCTCTGCAGGACCCTAACATGAATGACACCCACTGAGCTGATCAAGGCTATGCTTTGATTTCCATTTAGGTCTGCACTGAATGCTTCCTCCCGTTCCATTCCTGTTGCCTCCCTGGAAAGTGGATGGGATTGTTTCTCATGATCTTGGCCAGGACACCGGACCTCTGAGAAAAGCATTTGGCCCCTGGCCTATGGTGAAGCTAGAAGTCATACAAGAGGACTCACCCTAGCCTGTGTATCTTGTCACCCTAAACAATAGAATACGAATTTGCTTTTTGTTACGAGATTTTTATTTTCAAAGTTTTTAATTTACAACTTCCATAAACAGTATACCATATCATAATCCCATCTCTCTACCCTCCTTTCCCCCCCTCTCAGTCCCCTCCCCACTGAATCTCTTCTTCTTTCCAATTATTCTTTCTTCTATTTTGATGTCATCATCTTTTTCCTTCTGTTATGCAGGTCTTGTGTAGGTAACATCAGCCACTATGAATGAATGAGTATCGAGGCCACTTTGTGTCTGGAAGACAGTATTATAAGCACTCTTTCCCTTCCTTAGACTCTTACATTCTTTCTGCCATCTCTTCCACAATGGTCCCTGAGCCTTGGAGGGTGTGACAGAGAAGTCTCACTTAGTACTGAACACTCCACTGTCACTTCTCAGCAGTTGGGTGAGTTTTAAGCCACCCTAGTGGTCACTACCATCTGAAAAGAGAAGCTTCTCCAAACAAAAAACGAGAGTAACATTAATATATTGGCATAAAAATAAGTAGGAGGCAGTTTGGTGGGCTTCATGTATCCATTTAGTCAGACAACAGTGATAGTTTCCCCCTTAGGGCTTATGACCTCCCCAGCATAGACTTTTGACTAGGTTTTTAGTACCAGGTAGGGATTCCCTCTCATGGAGCAGACCGCAAGTAAAATCAGAGAACAGAAAACAGACATACCATCATTGCACCAGTTGGCACATTTGGCCTGGCTGGCCAGCTCTAAAGCCTGCAGCATCCACGGCTGGCTAAGACCATGGATGACTTTTCAACCCCAGCACGCCGCAGAGCTCTTTCCAGCATCCTGACAGCTGGCCAGCGGGAAGGAGGCTTCCAGCTTGATTTCTCAGTGTCCTACGGCCCCAGCCTGTGGAGTCTTCAACAATAGGCTCTTACCATTTTCTTCTGGTGGGCAACCAAGAGTCTTGGCAATAGCCTGTAGTGGTTGGGGTGGGGCATTAGAGCCAACAGACAACTCACTGGAATCACCCCTGGCACGGAAAACTTTCTAACACTAATCTTTGGCTTCTGGGCACAAAATTATCCACCTCCATAGGATACTTCTGCCCAAACTCTCTCTTCTTGTGAGTTTGTCTTTCTCTTTGTTGGAATGTGAGAATTTAAAGAGGTAAACCACTTGGGTGACAGGCATAGCTTTGTCATACAAGTTTATTTACTTTTTCTTTAATCTTTCTCCAGAGTGGTGTTTTTAGAAGCTTGAATCTGAGAAATTCTCTGCAGAAATTCAGGGCCCCCAAATTTCTGATGAAACCCCTGGATCTATGCACTTCTGCTCATAGCCTTGAGGTTGGGCTTCAGATAGACAGACTTATGTCATCTTTAGCAGTGGCTTTGTGAGCTATCTAGGTGTGTGGGTGCAACCGTAAGGCTTGGCAAAAGGTTTTGCTGGAGAGAAACCTGGGTTACAGTCTCTGAACGTGTCTTCGAGGTGAAGTGGCGGGAGATATTTGAAGTCAGGTGGTCAAGGACAAGACGATTTTCTTTTCTTTTTTTAAAATTTTATCTTTATTGCCCCAAATTAGATACAGTGATTGAGTAAATATTGTGCTTATATTCCCGTATCCCTCCCCCCATCCCCAATCCACTGGGTATCCTCCTCGGTGGGCACACTGGATCAATCCATGTGGCAAGGGGTTATGGACAGCACAGGAGGCAGCCAGGTTGCCCCACTTTATGAATTGTAGCTGAGGCGGGTAATGTCTCTGGGTAATCTCTCCACCATGGCTCTTACAATCTTTCCACCCCCTCTTCCACTCAGTTCCCTGAGTCATGGAGGGTGAGTTTTAAGTCTGTTTCATTGTTGTTGTGACCTTAAGAGTCTCTGTGCTTCTACTTTAAGATGTGTTGGAAGTCGTTGGTGTCTGTCTCACTGACTTATCCTGGGTTGACTGATCAGCTGTGGTTATAGGTCTCTTACTTGCCCCACCACGGTCTCAAGACGATTTTCTTTTACTTTCTTTGTCCTTGTCACTGGGGGTTGGAATGTCTCCTGCATGGCCTGTGTCAACATGGCTGTGCATTCCCGCACACTGCTTGCTGTGTCTTCCTAGTTAATGGCGTTCAAGGTGGGCGTTTTCTCTCTCAGTTGCTGGTGATCACAAATGACCCCAAGTCCAGATGACTTTTATTCCTCAGCCCAGTGTTTTCATCTGGTCCCAGGGAGTAGGAGACATGCCGTGTTTGCAACTGAGCGTGGCAGAACCCCTCCAGGGTCAGTGGGTAAATGCTCTGTGAGGGTCATATCTAGGGTATGCTTGCGTCTAGAACTAGAAGGGGACGAAGTTGTCATTGAAGGAACAATGCACTGACATTGTGGTATGGCCTCTTTTCATGACGGATGAAACATTTTTCCCCAAACTACTTCTCATCATCTCCCCATTTTTGTTTCATGACAGAATGAAATCTAGTTTTGAGTTGAATTAAATTGATCTGTGTGAAATCACCATTTTTGTAGGTCAATGACCACCAAGTGTTGGCCATTTCAAGTGACTCAATGTAATGCAAGCTAAAGTCACACCCTGAGGAAGATGAAAGCCTGCATTTTACTCTGCTCCTCCCAAGGATGTCATCAGTTTTTCAGATGTGTGGATGAAGCAGCATGTTTTGGTCACATGATGTGAACAGCCTCTCATGGCTGGGTCATGTCTGCTGGTGAGGACACCTGGCCTTGTGCTGTCACCAGGTGGCTCCAGCTCCTCCTCTAGACCACAGCCCACGAGGTCTTATGAAACTTTAATGTGTCAAAGTGCACAGTGGCCTGAGGTTTAAAAAAAAATTACCTTATAACCCTTGCCAATGCCTGATGAATAAATTAGTAATGAGACATCCCTCAGGCTGTTGAATTGATGAACAACACACTGGGGAATCATTCTTGCTTATTTGTGGTTTATTTTTTATTGTTTAAATATTTTTTTATTTGTTTGAGAGAGGCAGTGAGAAGAGGCAGATAGAGAGAGTAAGTATGAGCACACCAAGGCTTCCTGCTGCAAAAGAACTCCAGATGCGTGCAACACTTTGTGCATCTGGCTCACGTGGGTACTGGGGAATTGAATCCAGGCAGTGTGACTTTGCAAGCAAGTGCCTTTCAACCTTGGAGCCATCTCTCCAGCCCTGTGACTTATTTTAAAGGGGATTTCCTACCTTGCATTTTTTTCCATTTTTAAGTTGGCCCGATTCTATAGGGTTTTTTTTTTGTGTGTGTGTGTGCACATTCACGCCTGTGCACATACATGAGGGCATCAGAAGACAACCTTGGAGAGTCTGTTCTTGCTTCCCACCTGTCTTGAGATAGTTGTTCACCATTGCAAACACCAGGTCAGAATCCATGAGCTTGGATTCTCCTGTCTCTCCACTGCTGCAGGCACACGGGGATTATCGGTGCGTGTTCCACGTGGGTTTTGGAGATCCGAACTCCTTTCATCTGGCTTACACGGCAAGCACTTTAGCCGCTGAGCCATTGCCCCAGCCCCTAACTTGCATTCCTGAAGCTGAAGAAAGAGCTCATGGAAGCCAGACGAGCTAGTTTGTTGCAACCAGGGGCGATGCTGCAACGATGTGATGAGGGCCAATCTGGGGGAGGACACTGGGCCTGTGGGCTTCCCACCCTCAGGACAGAGGAGTTTGAGCAGGGCTGTGGATTGCATTCTACATAAACCATCCAGCCCTGCTGCCCTCTGGGCATGCAATGGTGGACAAGAGACCAAGTCCCTGATCTCAAGAAACATGTGTTCCAGTGGGAAGGGAAGCAGAGGATATGTCAGAGAACGACGTGTGCCTTCAGGAAAGTATGAGATGACGTTTTCGAGCTGAAAGGCCCTGGGGTGGGCACATGACTGCTGGGCACGGGCAGGAGTGTGAATGCAGACTGTGGGGCTGGAGTGTGGGCATCGAGGTGGAGAGAGCACCAAGTGCAGCCTGTGGTTTCTGGGGGGATTTGGATTCTCCTGTGTGTGTGGAGACCTTTAGCCAGGATGACTGGACCGGACCAGCTTGTGACCATTCCTCTGTGTCTGTGTGGTCTTCTGGTTGTGGGTCAGCAGGAATGGGCACTTGAGTGGCTGGGTCAGGGGTTGCCCTTGGCACCATTCATACTGCAGAGGATGGTGGACTGGTATGTGGTGGGGGATGGGTGGGCCTGGAGCACAGTGAAGGGAAGGCAGTGCCGGGTCCCAAGTGCTTCTATGCCACCAGGGGATCCATTCCAGAGGGTTGGGGGACATGCTAAGGTTCTCAGCCTTCTCAGTGACGGGCCGGAGGAAGATGTGGGTGAGCCCAGGTGCCCGGGAGTTTTATTTCTGAGCTATAATGTCCAGGCCATGCCACTCACCATAGGGGATGCTCAGTTCCCTAGTTCCTACCATTGGCATGGGTTCATGCTACCTTCCCTAATAGTGTGATTTCAGAATCGTTGTCACCCTAAAAGGAAACCTCATGCCCACTCATTACCGAGCTACTCCTCATTTCCTTCCACAGCACCTGTGAACACTAATCCTTTCTGTCTCTGGATTAGCCTGTTCTGGATGTTTCCTTAAATAGGGTTGGAGGTTCACTATGGCTGAAGTGCTTCACCCTGTTCATCCATGTTGTACCCTGGGTTGGTCCTTTTGCTCCTTTTCATGGCTCGGTAACATGGCTCTCAGGTCTGCAGGTGGCTTTCTCTCAGGTTGGGTGTCTGCATGGTCTTAGGCGCTATACTGGCAGATGGTGAATGTTTAACCCTTTGGGGATCTGCTAGCCTCTGTCTACCATGATCCCCTCATTCCCTACTCCCCCCAGCAGTGTGTGAGACTTGTGACACCTCCCCTTTCCCCCCTCACTCACGATTGACTTGGGGCATCTATGGCTATCACTGTGTTTAGTCAGCTGACCCACAGCTCACACCCCACTGAGGAGTGGGATCGGTTCAGGAGAGGGTCCTCTCCTCTGTCCTCACCGAGGCGCATCTCAGCCTGCTGAAAGGGCTGAGCTCTTGGCTGTGATTTCATTTGCTTGATGGATGAGGAAGGAAATGATTTCTGAGGCGGGGATCCGAGTGGTCCTTTGGGACTCAGCTGTGCCGATGATGTAAGCCACAATGTGAAGGCTGTGAACTGTGATCAACCGAGACCTTTTATGTCAGTTGGGTGGGCAGCCAAGAGAGATGACTTGAGAAGGCACCTCAGTGGGGAGGGGAGGAAGCATCCTGGGAGCTGACCATCTGTGTGCTCGGTGGCCCCATGGCAGCCTGGGTCCTCACCAAGGCTGTGCACCCTGGGCCAGGCACTTGACCTTCCTGGGCCTCACTGCTACTGATGCAAACAGGCCAGGTAGATGGGCAGGAAAGGTGTTCTGAAGAGGCACCACTGGGCATGTTCTGAGGGTTTTCCCAGGTGGCCTTGCAGGTTACTCTTTCCTGAGTGACCAGTCATGAGCTGTTCCCCAGCTGCTTCTTTCCTCAGCAGAGTCCCATCTTCCAGGGAGTCAGTTCAGGCCTGTCCCCTGCTCTCTGGAGGTCGCTTTGCTCTCCATTCTTGGTGGATCTGCCAGCTGCCCAGGAGGTTGGGAGCCATGAGTGTTTGTGCTTGTGTGTGTGTGTGTGTTGGGTTGGCTATGAGCTGTGTATGAGAGCTAGGTGTGTGAGAGTTGGGGATATATATGTTTGGATGTTTGTGAGTGAGCCTGGGTGTGTTTTTGTGTGTGAACTCTTGTGGGTATAAGCCTGGATGAATGTGAACTTACGTGAGTGTGAGCCATTTGGGTGTGTGTGAGTTTGTGTGTGTATGTGTGAGCTGGGCAGTGTGAGTTCTTGTATGCACATGTGAACTGGGTAGGTGTGAACCAGGTGGGTGTGAGTTCATCTGTGTATGCGTGAGCTGGGTAGGTATGAGCTGGTTGGGTGTGAGTTCATGGATGTGCAGGTGAGCTGGGTTGGTATGGTTCATATGTGTACATGTGAGCCAATGGGTGTGAGTCAGGTGGATGTACTTTCCCTGAGAGGTGGGAGCACCCTGAAGAGGAGACGGACCGAGACTTACTGAGAGGCTCGCTAGCCAAGCAGAGCCCTACCGTGTCTGCTCAGGGCCATCCCATATTCAGGGACTCTCCTGGGATACTATGGGACAGCACTGAAGTCAGGATGTATATATAGGCTTTATGACAGTCTCTGGCACAAGAGAGAATGCTTCCTTGCTCAGAGGAAGTGGCACCCCATGGGGAGAGAGAATGACCCAGAACAGGTGTGCTTGGAGCAGACTCACCTAGAATAGAATGTCCAAGAAGGATCTCCTGTTTATTTTCTTGTTGAGTGAAAACCCGCTTGCTGATGGGGACAGTTTGGTGGCCTTTAGTACATGTAGGGGCTGTGCAGACATTAACCGTCCCTTTTGTCCACTCCAGAACATGTCCTCACACCTAAGGGCGACCCAGCCCCTCCCCTGCTCCAGCCCCTGTGTCGTGATTGACCTGTTCAGATCATTTTATATAATTGGACTCAGACAACATGTGGCCATTTGTGACCCTATCAAAGGGTGGCATACCTGCACTGTAGCATATTTGTACTGTTGATCCTTATAGCTTGCATAACACCTGCTGATTTTTCAATGTATTGGTTTTCCCAAAAAGTCCTTCTTGAGTTTGGAGACACATCCTCTTTCTGACCACAGAGCCCTCCTCCCTGGGTGGGTCTACTGACATGCCTTCCATTCACTACTTCATGCATGGACTCCTCCCCACCCTGGGCAGTGCCAGGCACCTGCCACAGACAAGGTCTCTTAGTGGCCAGAGGTGGCCAGCTACAAGTCTGTGAGATGGTGGGGCTCTGGGAGGCAGGGATGTGTGCATGTGTGGGGAGCATCCATGGGTGGTGTGGGGTGATGGGGTCATATCATGTCTCAAATGGGTGAGGAGACATCTGCACTGAACTCTAAATGACCTGAAGAAGGCAGTTTTGCAGGGATGTGAGGGGAGCCTTCCTTGTGAGGCTGCCAGTCTGGGGTCTGGAGCTGAGGAGTTCCTGGGAGAGTAGGAGAGGCTACAGAGCTTTGAGGCCAAGGGCAGCGTGTGGCAGGAGCCCAGCAGGGCATTGGAGGGGGCTGAGCCGGGCTTCCTCAGGAGGACTCGCATCATAAGGCAGCCTGTTCTGGCGGCCTGTCTACTTGCTGTCCCTGCCCCCCTCCCCTGACTCTGGGACTATGAGGCGCTGATCTCATTAGAAAATGGACCAGTGCTGATGTGGGTCAGTGCCACAGGGAATGACTAGTGGGCAGAGCTGTTTACACCACCCAGATCCCTCTCTGGAAGCTGGTGATGAAGGATGGTGGGCTAGGCCTGGGTGCTTCTCACAGTGGCAGCGATCTTCAAGGTCATCCAGTGGACAGGCCATCACAGGAGCAGATCCCAGAGGACAAGACCTGTCGTCAGCTGCTGGCTGCTCCCGGTTTGTTGGATGTCTCCATCTCATTGTGTTGCTTTTGTGATAATCCCTAGAGGAACCAGGGCCAGGGCCAGGGGTTTGTGGCAAAGCAAATAACCACGATGACAACATAGGTATTGTTCCAGATGTCTCTGGGTGTTCAGGGGCAAGGGTCCTCTGCTCCAGGAAGGACAGTCTCCTCATTACTGTACTGTGTGTGTGTGTGTGTGTGTGTGTGTGTGTGTGTGTGTGTGCACACCTGTGTGCGTGTGTGTCACAGGGCCCAACATATCAAGGAATTTGTGAGCAAAGAGATCTGGTAACTCTCCGGGAACATGCTCTGTTCTAGGAGATGCTGAGATCCAGATGTGCCTGGCCTCGTGCCCGTGGATGAACTTAAGCCAAGAAGATCCTCTGATCATTTCCTTTCTGTTCTCACGTGCTCACAGGGCCCTGCTGGACTGGTTTCAGGCCTCCAGAGGCAGCTGCCTGGAGCACAGGTGCCTTGGGCTTTCCTGATCAAATAGCCACAGCCTAGTTATACATTGAGTTAAAGGCTATGATAGAAAAAAAATCCAGTAATAAGAAACCTAACAGGTGGGTATGGAGGATGAGTGCAGGAGAGATGAGTAGGAGTTCGTTGGGGGAAAGTATTGCCTCCAGAGGGAATGGCATGGAGGCAGCCTTGTGGTGGGAAGAACTGAATGAGTGAGGGATAAAAAGAGACACAGCAGGAGGGGGTAGCACCAGAACAAGGTTAAGAAGATAGTGGTAGCCCAAACTGAGGGTCGCTGTTGGGCACCTGCAATCCCTCCTTTTAATTTATTTTTTTAACTTTTTATTGGTAGCTTCCATAATCATAAATCATAAACCATCATGATTCCCTCCCCCTCCCCATCTTTCTTCCTCCTCTCCATTAGTCTCTGTTTTGTTTCGGTGTCATCATCTTTTCCTCCCATTATGTGTAGGTATTATCAGGCACTGCGAGGTCATGAATATCAAGGCCATTTTGAGTCTGGAAGTTTGCGTTGTAAGCAGTCCTCCCCTTCCTTTGGCTCTTATGATCTTTCCTCCACCTCTTCCGCAATAGACCCTGAGCCTTGGGAAGTGTGACAGAGATGTCCCAGTGCTGAACACTCCACTGTTACTTCTTCTTAACACTGTGGTGTCTTTTGAGTCACCCCAGTGGCCACCGCCATCTGAAAAAGAGAAGCTTCTCTAGACAAGAGTGAGAGGAGCATTATTGTTTGGGTATGCTCATTTGAAAAAAAAAGTGCTTATATGGGAGTTTAGTCAGACAACAGCTGGTGTTACTCTCCTAGGGCTCACGACTTCCCTCCATAGGCTTTTGACTAGGTCTTCAGTACCAGGCATGGATTCCCTCCCATGGAGCGGGCCTCCAGTCCAGAGAGCAGTTGGTTCCCCCACAATACACATGCCACTGTTGCCCCAGTTGGCACATTTGGCCTGGCTGGCCCGTCTTAAGGCTTGCAAGGGCCACTGCTGTTCACCACTGTTGATGACTTCTCTTTCCCATAGGGCTGCAGGCAGCCATAGATTTTTCTAGCTTTCTGTCAGCTGGTTAACAGGGAGGAGGTTTCCAGCTCAGCTCCAGCTTGATTTCTCAGTGATGGAGAGAAGCAATTGGGGCTCCAAACCATTTCTTCCCTGCTTCTTTCTTCTCGGGTGTCCAGTCGTTCAGGCATGCATGGTGAGTGCTTTGTCCACTGAGCCATCTCCCCCATTCACATTCTGAAGACATTTTTCTAAAAGACTCCCTTAGGACCAGGATTGTCATGGCCATGGGCTGTATCCATATACCTGCAGTTTTTCACTGATAAAATTTTATTGAAATGTAGCCACACCTATTCATTTGCTCACAGCCTGGGATGCTTTCCTGTTCCTGAGAGGAGCTCAGGCTGAGGCTGTGTGGGGCAGAGCCCTTGGCTTTTGTCACTCCGCCCTGGCCTGAATGGCAGACATTCGCCAAAGGCTGGTCTCAGGAAGAGAACATGTCTTCAAAACACAGATCTCTCCAGCACATCAACTGTGTTGAATTCCTCTGAGGATCCTGCAGGAGCCCTGCGCTTTAAATCAGCCTGCTTGTCTTAAAACAGCCACCGATATTACGTAAGGAGCTTCCCTCGCACTTTGGGTTTAGAAAGTTGGGCATGAAACGCAGACTTTGAAGGCAGACTTTTGCTTGCTTAATTTATTCTAGAAGTCTCCTCATGTGTTATTTTTACTTTCTCTCCTCTCCTGAGTTGATCATTTTTCTTGTCTTTTCTCTAAGACAATTTTTAGGAGAACATCTTTGAAAGCCACAGTTAGCCCTTGCAAGGATGTCGGTGGTTCCTTCCAGGAGATCCGAAGAGTTTGCTCTGTGCTAAGTAGCAGAAAGAGCAGCCATGCTGATAGCAACAGGCCCCCTTTCTCCTTCTGACCCCATGGGCTTCCTGTCTTAGCTCAGGCTTTGAGCTCCACCCAGTCTCCCCAGAGCCTCTTGATTTACAGATCTGCGCTGATCTTGCTTGGAGAAGTGGCCATCTGCCTGGCAGGCGCCAGAGACCATTGGCAGAATTATGGGCTGATACTAAGCAGATGGGCTTTCTGGTTAGATTTGCTGTTTTTTCCACAATTCCTGTGAGTGAGAAAAGCTGCTTGGGTAATGTCTCAGTGTTCCCTCTGGTGTCAGAGGCAGCAATGGGGCCCATTTCTCGATTTAATTTCTGCATCTCTGCCCAATGTGGGGCCTCCGGTAGCTACAAAGAGTACTGTGAAGATAGTTTTGAGGTCTGGCTTCTGCTAGGTTCTTTGAGAATCCTATTAACTTTGGAATACAGAGAGCAGGAAAAGACTCATTTTCCAAATATAAACAGTCATTAATTAACTCCACCTTCCAGGAGCAGCACACTGTGTCCACAGAGAGCTGTGGTTCTGGCTGTGGGGTTAGTGCCATCCAGGTCCAGCCTGATCAAGTCGCTCTGTGGGTCCCATGGGATAAATTCGGGGAACCACTGGCTTCACTCCGAGAGGGTTAACTGTAGATCAGAGTGCCTGGGCTCCCATGTCTGCCCTGTATATAATCCATTATTGCTTCTCTACTGAGCTCAACTTCACCCTCCCAGAGCTGCTTCCCTGCAAGGCAGGGTTTAGAGCCCCCACTGTGGGCATGGGGAAGTGTGATCTCCTAGTGCCAGCCTTCCTTGTGGGGCTCTCTGAACCTGAACCAGCCTCTGTCGTTTCTTCTTTGTGCTTATTCTGCCCAGCTGCCAGTGAGGATGGGTAAGGAACGACAGCCTAGTTCACCACGAGCCCACACGGGGCCTGAGGTGGTTTAGGAAGTGTAGCCCCCTGAATTCAGGTCCCAGGAGAGGCCCGGGGTCCTGAAACCCATGTGTGTATCCCAGCCTGAGTCTCCTTCCTTCATCCACTTCTGCACTCTTCCGTTTGTCCCCCTGCAGGCCCTGGGTCTGGTCCAGGGTGGAGAGGCCCCTGGGTGTGAGATCTGGGTTCTGTTTTAAGGGAGGTCTTGGTTCTCTCCACCCTGAAAAGTGGCAGAGCTTCCATGCAAAAATGCTGAAATGGGATCAGAAGCATTGCAGGATCTGCTTACAAGGTGCAGGAGAAAGCTTACAGAGGCTCTGGAAACAGAGCCAAGGTGTGTAGGAGCCAGATTGCTGCTTTTTGAAGAAATGCACTTTTCCCTGCATCTCTTCCGACACTCACCCATCGTGGTGGCCAGAGAGAGCTAGCACTTTGATGGTTGGTGGCACGTGTCCTTCTGTCTGGAAGCTAGAGCTGTCCTGGTGCCGAGTGGGGCTCTACTGGATGGGGTTGTGAGTGAATGAATGAAACAAGCAAGCAAAACCCATGTTCCAGATCAGATGGTTCCTGTCTATCTTGTAGCCAGCCATGGCATCCACCGAGGGCTGAACTCACTCCCCCAGGGAGGTGGAGCTTCCTTCCCTCTGCAATTACAGGGACAGATGTCCTGGTGAGACTTGGCAGGGGTCCTGGGCAGAGAAGAAGGGGAAGCAGAACTTCTCCATGTCATTATGCTTGATGTCAGAGTTGTGGATGGATGGGCATGGGTCCTGGCTCCAGGCTTGGCCCACACTTACCTAGGCAGTCTCAAGCACAGAGGGCATGGTAATAGGAAAGGTAGGTGCAGCTCTCGGTCTCAGGGCACTCATGTTTGTTCCCTCAGGGGAGGCAGCGGACATCACAGAATGAATCTAGCACAAACCATGTGAAATTGATAGCTGAGGGATCCAGAACATGGAGGGAGGGGAATCATCACAGACTTAGAGAGTTTCTTTAAGAAGTGAGCCTGGAGCTCAGACTGGAGTTCAGGGAGGCCAACCAGGTGCCAGCCACAAAACAGTCTTGTCTTGGTTTCTGTGTGGCCCTTCCTGAGCCCGAGAGGGCTGGAGTTGTCTAAGGTGTCCCATGCCATCAGGGTGCCCCTCCACTGGAAACCTCAGCTCCAAGCTATCCTTCTTACAGCCTTAGATGTGGGAAGCATTTACAACAATTAGTGGTTAATGTCTCAGAGGTGGCCGCCACTTAGCACTGCTGTGTTGTGTTACTCTGAGACTGGAGGGGACCTGCTAATGAGGCCTTGCACCTCTGGAATCTTCCCACTTTGGAAGGTGCTTTTTAGCAACTCCAGAGACAGCCCAAAGAGGAACCCCAGGAGGAGGAAGCCCTGCTCATCTCTTCATGGTCACCATAGGTCTGTGTGTGTGTGTGTGTGTGTGTGTGTGTATGCCTACTATGGCGAAAAGAGTGATGAACACAGCACCCACCAGACAGGACATGTCCCGCACAGGACCCCACCAGACAGGACATGCCCTGCACAGCCCTCCCCCACTACAACCACAACCACACACAGTATATGCCCTGCCCAGCCCCCCCCCCATCATACACAAAACATACCCTGCACAGCCCACCCCACAACCAGGGCTCCCATGGGTCAGGAAGCCCAGGCCCACCCTTTTGGTCACTCAGGTCTCTGAACTCATTCAGCCTCAGTGATACACTCTTGCCCATCTCTCTCCTGAGTGGTTAACAGGTAATCTCATCACCAAATGGCAGGACATCTATTTTGTCCTTTCCGCTCCCCAGCCTCCTTCACCTGGCCCTGAACTTGAGGCACTCATGGCTGAAGTGGCCAGGGGCGCTTCATCACTGGTCTGCTGAGCAGTGGGGCCTGCAGACCTCAGGGAGCCTGTGCCAGGTGAGGCTCTGTTCCCTGACGATGATATCAGGGCCTCCACGGAGCTGCCCTGACTGGGTCCCTGTGCTGGATGACTTACTGGATACCTGACAAATGTGCGAAGGGGGTCTTTGATTTGAAAACCCTCTGTGGGCTCTGTGCTGAATTGTAATGCAAAGCAAGTGCCCAGTCAGGCACCATGCCTCCCACACACCAGTGCCCCTTGCCCCTCCTCTAGGCTGTCCCCTGCCCTGGGCAGCTCTAAGGGGCATGTGGCCAGCTTCATCTTACACTCAGTAGCCAGCTCTGCTCAGAGCAGACTTTCAAATCCCTCCTGCTGGTGTGGTCTGCACCCACCGTGGATCATTCTCCCATGTCTCTAAGGATCCTCCATGGAGATCCTTTCATGGGCCTGCACTCTCTGGGTCCTGGTGACACGGTGCACCTCCCATCAGAGTCCTGTCCTTTGGGAGCTTCCAGTGGGGAGGAGGATGGTCAGAGTAGAGATCTCTGCGATGAGGCAAATGCAAATATATGTGTGACAGGGGCACCCATGGTGGGTGCTGAGTGTGAGGAAGGAGATGAGGAAGGGGGTCTCTGGGGAAGGTTGGAGCTGCCCTCTACAGCTCCTACTATGCCTCTACTATGGCCCCAAGATGGCAATCCTTCCAGGCCTTCAGTTCCTCCTACTGCTGTCTGTCTAGCATGATGGCAGAGACAGTGTTGGCATTCATTCATATTTTCAGGATGGTGGAATGAATGAATGAATGAATGAATTCTCAAGTGGAGGGAGGTGTTTAGTCTGATCTGTGGGCCAGTTCCCCATGCTGTCCTCTCCAGTGTGGACAACTGTGTGTCAGAGAACCAGAGTGCCTTCCTCACCCCATGTCATGGGGCTATGGGGCCATGGGGACAGGAGCAGAGCTGGGCAAGGAGGTAGCCAGTTGCAATACTGAGGGAGAAAGGAGGGGAGGAGGAAGAGGAGGAAAGGAAGAGCAAGAGAAGGCATAGATAGGAAGAGGAGGAGGAGGAGAATGAAGAGAAGGAAAAGGAGAAAGAGGGGCAGGAAGTGGAGAGAAGGAAGAAAAAAGAGATGAGGAAGAAGGAAGCAGAACAAGAGGGAGGAGGGGAGGCCACCTCTGCGCACTGCCTCCACCCCCTCGCCTTCCCAGGCTGAGCAGTTCCGCTCACTCTGCTGCTGGCTGGCTCCAGTCTGCTGTGCAAACGTGATGTCCAGCCTCTGCCTCACTTGTCATGATGAAACTTCCCTAGAGACTGCATGCCTTGAAAGACACACATTCCTCCCATCAGCACAAAAGCTCTCCCCATCCAGACCAGGGCTCCCAGGTCCTTGGAGGGGGCAGGAGGGGAGCAGAGGGCAACATGGTGCCTGGAGGCAGCAACAGGGGAGCAAGGCGTATGGCAAGATGTGGACTGCCCACTTGGGTCCTCAGTGAGAAGGGGGCTCCCAGGGAAGGGGCCAAGCAGGAAGTGAAATATTTGGAGTTCTAGTTCTAAGGCTCCCAGATCCCCAGGCAGAGGACAGTGGAGGTGCTTTTTTACTTTGGCTGCCAGGAGGCTCAGGCCACACATGTGCTCCCCTCAGGAGCCCACGTGGTACCTCTTGTGGACACCTACTGATCCCTTGATGCTGGGACCCCATACAAAGTTCCCTTCCTCCAGAAGCCCTCTGAGACACCCTCACTTTATCCCAGTGGGTGTTTCTCTGGTGAGGCAAGGAGAAAGCATGGTACTGTTTTGTTGAATGTGTTCCTCTCACATGTTCATCCTCACGTGAGCCTGGAGGCTCAGGGAGACCTGTTGTGCCAAGAACAGTGCAGGACAGCCAGCTTTCTGGGGCCAGCATACTGCCAGTTCCTCTCCCATCTGGCGTCGGTGGGCGGAAGAAGGGAAGATGAGGGGAGAACATGAGGTGGACTGTCTCTATGGAGGGACCCTCTGTTAGCATCCTGCATGGGCTGTGGGGCTGTGGGGAGGTGACAACAGTAAGGGTCTGTGATTGATCTGCGCCTTTTGGCCCCCTACATTTCTCAGGCTCCCTCTATCCAGGGGAGCCAGCTGTTAAGTATGGGATTCCCCCGGAAACAAAAATGAGAAATGCCATCCTGCATGCCTCCGTACAGCAGAGGAGAGTCCTTAAACAGTCTGCCCCGGGCTTGTGCTGAGTAGAATGGTGGCTCACGGGGTTGCTTGGTGGCCATCAGTGGACACAATGCCTGGCCCAGCTAACGTGCAGGGAAGAGGAGCCAAAGAGATGGCCACACGCCCAGCTGTCCAGGGGCTGCCCTCTGCCACAGTGTCCGTCATTCCTGTCCTGGTTAGATTGGTAAATTGATCTGGGCCTGCAGCTACCACCTAGGAAGGGGAGGGTGTCTCCACAGGTCATGGCTTCCGCCTGCATTGGAAGCTCTGTAGCCCGTTCATCTGTCAACTGAGTAAAGTGCCATGCTGTCCTGCAGGGCTGCTATGCACTCCTAATACTTGCTCATTACCTAGGTAATGTTTATTGTCAGAAGGATTCATATCCAAAGATACCTAGACCAGCCCAGTGAACATGTCCACACAGAGACACTTCTCTTACATGGATGGTTACATACTATCAACAGGCCCTGATATCTGGGTGACTCTGTGGGCCCATGTCATACTCAGTCTTGCTCAAAATCCTACCCATCAGAGATGCTTGTGACTCAGTTTACAGAGGGGGAAACTGAGGCTCAAAGGTCAAAGGGGTCTACCCCAAACCCTGGACCATTGAGAGTATTGAGAAATTAGCCCTCTGCCCTCCCCCACCTCCAGGGACCTGCTGCCTCCTCTCTCTGGTGAATCCCCTGGTGACCACATGCAGCTTTGTTCTTGGGCCTCTGTGGGCCTCACTATTGCTCTGGAATCTGGACGGACAGCCACCGTGAGATGATGGAGGTAGTGCTGTTCCATCTCCTATGGGTGTCCAACATTCCCATCTCCTTAGATATCTGTGTTTGTTATTGGAAGTAGATCACATGTCTCCCTTCCTCCTGAGTCCTCATTCTCAGTGAGGGTAGACATGCCCTCTCTATACACAGAGAAGTGGCACATGAGGTGTGGTTTTGCACATTGGTTTTTGTTTGTTTAGTATTTTTTCTGTATCTCTGTGTGTAGTGTGTGGTGCGGTGTGTATATGATGTATACACATACGTTTGCAGGTGTGTACCCCCTGTGTGTGCACATATGGAGGTCAGAGGCGAACAAGGGGTTCCTCCTATATCACTCATCTGTGTGTTTCCATGAGGTGGAGTCTCACTGATTGCCAAGCAGTCTGCTTTTCTAAACCCCAGAGATCCTCTGGTCTCTGCTCCCCGTAGCACTGGGGTGACAGACATGTGCAGCCATGCTCTGATGTTTATGTGGATACTGGGAATTTGAACTCAAGTGGTCTCAGGTTCCCTCATTCCCTCCTGCTTGTTCTGGAATGCCTTCACCCACTGAGCCATCGCTGAAGCCCTGTTTTAGAGTTTTTGAAACAGTCTCTCTGTGCATCCCAGGGTGGCCTCAAACTTGCATGATCCTCCTGCCTCCCACATGTTGGGATAATCGGCCAGCTTACTTACTGGTTTTTAGACCTAGCAGTTACCCTGGCTCCACCTCTCACCTGTCTACATGGCTTTGCCTGATCTGGCACCCTGTTGGGGAGAGCTCACCAGTCCCCTGTGATGGACACGCAGGTTGCTCCCCGACTCTCTCATGATGGAGGGCACTGCCACCACATCCTGGGCCCTCCATCTGGACGCATGCCACCGAGAGTGCACATGCTTTAGGGACCAGCAAGGAGGGACCCAAAGGCGAGATGCTTCCCTTTGTCCATTCCTTCTGCACCTGTTTCCTGCAGTGTTCCGATGGGCAGGCTGTGCTGAAGTCTGCAGCTGGCCAAGTCTGCCCTCTGCAATTAGAGAGCTGACAAGTGGGGGAGGACAGTGGGTGGGCTGGTGGGGGGCTCTCATCTCCCCAGTGCCTGTGCATGTGACCTCAAGAGCCTAGACCAAGAGCCTGACCCTGTCTGGGGCAGGAGAAGGGAGTATTGAGCTGAGTAGATGGTTTACAAGGCAGAGGGAAACTTGGGGAGGGGGTGTGTTATGATCAGCAGATAGACAGCATGGACAAAGGGGACAGGGGGCAGCTCTTCATGGAGTTAAAGACTTGACATCAACATAGCAGGACGCAGGGGTGGGCAAAGGCTGTCTGTGGCTTCGAGACTGCAGAGGGAGTGTCTATGAACACCTCTAACTGCTTCCCCCACAGCACACCATGTCAGAAGAAACTCCAGAGAGTGTCCCCTGCTCTGGTAACGCTCTGAGCTGTCACTTTTCAAGGGTTGCTGGCAGCCTCTTGGAGTGAGAAGGTCACCTAGGTTTTCAGGAGTCTGGGATTCCGTGGTCCCTTGAGACCCAGCTCTGTTCTTACCTTGCAGATGAAATGGATCAAACTCCCCCAGCACGCTCCGAGCATCTGGTCTCAGGGATCCGAACTCCCCCCGTGAGGAGGAACAGCAAACTGGCCACCTTGGGCAGGATCTTCAAACCCTGGAAATGGAGGAAAAAGAAAAACGAGAAACTGAAGCAAACGACATCAGGTAAGCATCTGGGGAAAAGCAGGCATCCCTGGCTGGACTAGGCCATCATGCTGCCCCGTGCTCAGCCACCCTCTGGTCCCCTCCCTTCATCAGCTCCACATTGGCCTCTCCAGCTCCAGTGCAGAGACCCAAGGGTACACATCAGGCACTAAGAGTCTGGATAATAAGAGACTCTGACTTAATGCTGACGTTCTTGCAAATGGACCACACTCAGCAGCAAGCCCCCAGCCCACCTTTGTCTGCACTGCAGTCCTGGCCCTCTCTCGGGTGAGGCAGTGGCCTGGGTCTACTCTCATTGTTCCCAGGAGACACCTGGATGGCTCTGAGGGTCAAGACCCTCACTGTGGCCTGCATGTTTTCAGGTTGCAATTTCTGTGGAAGCCAGTCTAAGCTTTGTCTAGGGAGACCTTTTCCACCAGCTCCCACCCAGTGATCAAGAAGGCTCCCCACTCACCTAAGCTGTACCCTGCATGTGGCCAGTTCTGGCTCCTTGGGACGTGGGGTTGCATGGGGTTGTCCCATGACCCCTGACTATTTAGAATCCACCTGGGGAACTATGACCGTGGGAATGGCCCCATGCAGTTACGCAAGGATGGCAGGATAGCTTTCCTAATCCTGTCCACTTTAGGAATGGGGAAGTCTCAGAGGGGGAGGCCAGGTAGCTGTGGGTGGGGATGACTTTGCTCACAGCTGTGGGCTCGGTGGAAGGCCCAGGGTCCTGAGGAACCATCCCCAGGGAGCCCAGCAGCTGAGCTCCAGACGCCTACCTCTGAGCCACTTGCCTATTAGCTAAGGCTGGAAGCAATTAGTGAGGTTGCTCTGCATGTGGAATTAGTTCTGGGCCTTGGGGACAGGCCTGGCAAGTGCTTGTCTCAGGCTGTTGCCTCTGAGGTCCCCAGGGCCCTAGTTTCCTGCCCAGTTCTGAAGAGGCATCTTCCTCAGGGTTTCAAGGATGGCTGAGACAAAGACCTAGTTCTCACAGTGCCTGCGGCTAGGGACAGCAGGGGCTCCACACTCACACTTTTGCACACAGCTTTCCAAATTATTATTGCTATTATTATTATTATTATTTTGTTTTTTTGAGGTAGGGTCTCACTCTAGCTCAGGCTGACCTGGAATTCACTATGTAGTCTCAGGGTGGCCTCAAACTCATGGCGGTTCTCCTACCTCTGCCTCCCAAGTGCTGGGCTTAAAGGCGTCCACCACTACACCCAGTGACACCCAAATAATTTTGCTCACCACTCGAGATGTTGATTGATAAATTCTTGTCAAGAATAAAAACAAACAAACAAACAAACAAAAAAAAGTATCAGACAAGAGTTCCCAAGCACCTCAGGTATGGTTGTACCCATGGCAAAGTAGACTGGAGGTTCAACTCATTGCCCGAGGACCTCACATGGATGAGAGAGGCCTAGAGGCCCAGAGGCTGGAGTAGGTGACTTCTGTGACCCTTGGGTGGGTCTCTGACAAGCTCAGGGCCCAGGGACCCTGCGGTGGGGTGGGAAGATTGAGTCTTGCTGAGTCTTTGCTCTAGTCCCTGTTACTCTGCAGAGTTATGCTTGCTGAGGTCATTGGGTGTTCTGGGGACCCTGGAAGGGTGTGAAGGGTCTCCAGGTAGCACTTGTAGTGGGCCCCACCTTCTGGGCCGCTTCAGGCATTTGGGCATGGAGGAACAGCACTGTATTCCAGGCCTGTCTTTCCCTCCATGTTGGGCCTCACTCTTTCAGCACATGAGAGGAGGAGGAGAGCAGAGTTACAAAGGGCAGGAGAGAGAGAGCAGCTTGTGGTCTGGACAGAGCAAGGGCTGTGCGCATCTGCTGCGGGGTCGGCCCCTCCTCCTCCCCTCCTCCTCTTTTTCTTCCCTTCTTCCACCTCCGTTCCCTCTTCTCGTTTCCCTTCCTCCTCTTCTTCCTCCTCCCCTTCCCTTTCTCTTCCTCCATTCCTCTGCTTCCTCTTCCCTCTCTTCCTTCCCCTTCTTCTTCCCCACCTCCAGTCTCTCCACCTTCCCCCTTCTCTAGGCATTGCTAGGTCCCAGGCCTCTGCTTACGTTCCCACAGTCAGAGTTCAGGAGAGAGGGCACTGTTCCCCTCACGTGACGATGTCCTGTTCCTGCTGTCTGGGTGCCCCTGTTCCTCCTGAACACAGGCAGGCAGCCCCATTGGCCTGGTCCTTCCAAGCCCAGTGGTTCTGTTAACTCCTCTGTCATCATAGACCCTGTCATCTGTCCCTTCCCAAATCTGCGGCTGCAAGCAGAGGCTGAGTCTATCCTACGTAGTCTTGTCCCTGACACAGTGCCCGGTACACAGTAGGTGCTCAATAAGCGGATGATGGTTTTAATGGATTTGCCCTGTGATCATTGCACTGCCCCCCTGGATCCCACACTCCATGAAGGTGGGCTGGATTGGTTTGTTTCCCCAAGGGCTCCAACCCCCAACTGCGGCAAGTAGTCTGTCTGGTCTTTACCTGTTGGTCCTCGTGTGCCAGGCTCTGATAGGTGGGTTGGCTTTGTTTGTCTTTGGACATCGAGTGGCTTTGTGGCCAGTTCACCTGCAGGCTCTTGTCAAAGCAAGTGTGTAGTTTTGGTTTTGGCAACTGGGGTTCACCGGTAGGCACATGGAGAGAAGGAAGCGAGGGAGTGGGGAAGCAGCCGAGACCCTACCCCAGGGGCGTGGGGAGAGGCAGAGAGGAAGCTGATGGGTGGCTGTTGTCAGAGAAGCTTTGGTCCTGCAGTCAGGGGCGGGAGTGTTATTCCAGAGGATGAAGGGATCAAAGTTGTCAGTTTCCAGGTATATCAGAGCTGCCCTGCTCCGTCCCGTGTGGGGGTTCAGAGTTCTGTTGGCTGTGCTTTGGAGGTGCTCCTGGAGAGAGACACAGAAGATGGTGTGAGTAGCAAACCGAGGGTGGTCAGGAAGGTCAGCAAACACTGATGGGAACCACCGAGGGTGATAGTCACTCTGGGAAAACAGGAGGATGCCATTCTCTTCCATGGATGGAGGAGCGGTGGTGAGGAGAAGGGAGAGGCCTGGAAGCCTGCTCAGCGGAGGTTGGTTCTTGAATGCACGGGCCTGGAGGAGGGAAATCTCAGAAATTTTCTCTTCACACTCCCCCATGGGCTGGGAAATGGCTCCATCAGTAAAGCGTTTGGTGTACAAGCCCGAAGGCCTCCACCCCCAGAGTCCACACAAAATCCAGGAGTAGCTGGGCACGGTGGCGTGCATCTTAAATCCCAGCCCTCGGGGGAGGCAGAGGGAGAGGATCACTGTGTGAGTTCGAGGCCAGCCTGTGACTACAGAGTGAATTCCAGGTCAGCCTAGGCTAGAGCAAGACTCTACCTTGAAAACAAAAACAAAAAAGCCTGGGGTGTGGCATGCACCTATAAGAGCCAGGGATGGGGACTGGGGAGGAGTGCTTTGAAATACTGTCTAATGGATATGAAGTATGAGCTCACAGCAACCTGTGCAAAAGCTGCATAATATTGGGCTCATCGACATTTTGTCGTGGATGATATAGGAGGGGAAAAAGACAAAAAGTAGAAGAGGTCCTAGCTGGAAAGGAGGAGGAGGAGGAGAAATATGGAGAACAAAGAAGGTAATGGGAAGAGATTATGATCAAAATGTCTTATGGAGCTGGGCGTGGTGGCACACGCCTTTAATCCCAGCACTCTGGAGCCAGAGGTAGGAGGATCGCCGTGAGTTCAAGGCCAGCCTGAGACTACATAGTGAATTCCAGGTCAGCCTGGACTAGAGCGAGACCCTACCTCGAAAAACCAGAAAAAAATGCATTATGGACATGCATAAAGATTGTCAATCGAAACATGAACAAAACTAAGTCAGAGAGTGAAATTGAGGAGAACACTGAATCGACCTCTGGCCTCAAATGCAGGCACACATACGAACACACATACACACAGGCATGCAGGTTACACCTGCAAAAAGAAATGCCAAAATAAATAAATAAACAACAGCCCCCTGAACCTGCTTCCTTGTGGCTGAACAGGCCCCCATCATTCTACCAGGGGACCAGGCTTGACACTTCCAGGTGCCCAGTGCCTTCTTTTTTCCCTGTATATCTAAGGGGGCTTTGTGAGGATTGGCAGGGCCATGCAGGTGTGAGGGGGGCACTGCTGGCTTGGGAGGACCATGCAGGTGTGAGGGGACACTTCTGGGCTTGGGAGGACCATGCAGGTGTGAGGGGACACTGCTGGGCTTGGGAGGACCATGCAGGTGTGAGGGGACACTTCTGGGCTTGGGAGGACCATGCAGGTGTGAGGGGGCACTGCTGGGCTCATCAGGGTCATGCACATGCTTGACCCAAGACTCACTGGACTTCTGTGTGTCACAGCGTTGGAGAAGAAGATGGCCGGCAGGCAAGGGCGCGAGGAGCTCATCAAGCAGGGACTCCTGGAGATGATGGAGCAGGGTAAGTGTGGGGTGTCAGGTGGGGTCCCTCAAGCCCGATGGCTCACAGATCTTAGGACACTGACCATGAATGGACTGAAAGAATGATGTCCTGTGGCCAGAAGGGAAGCTGGTCCCCAGGGCAGCCTCTAAGGGTGAAGTGGTTGGAGTCAGGAGCCCGGGTGGTTTGTCCACCTCCTCCTTGACCTCTTCCGGTGACAGTTAAGCCTCTTCAGGTCTGCAGAGAGGGTGTCGTTCAGACAGCCAACCCTAAAGTGATAGCAGCTGTGCTCATTAAGTGTAAAGTTTCTTCATATTCAAGGAGCACACACAGCCAGCATTGATGCCTGCTGGGCTCAGCAGGGTGTTCTGCCTACCTTGCCTTTGGCATAGCATCAGCCCCTCTGGCTTGCAGACCGAAATGTGGCCCTGGGTCTAGCCTGGGCATGCAGAAGCATGGTGCTAATCCAGATGTGTCTATGTGATCATCTCTGTCACAGGTTGATCACCATACCAGCAGGTTCTGGGTCAACAGACTCTAGATCCAGGGTTTCCTCTCCCCATGTTGGAGTCTAGGTCTGACTCTTGTCCTCCGAAGCTCCCAGAGCCTTTAAGTCCTGGTGGGTTGGGGGGCAGTTCTTACAACCCTCTGCTCTAAAGTCTCTCTGGGCTAGACCAAGTTTCTGCCTCGAATTATTGTTCTGCAGAACCTGTGTGCATACAGCGAGTTCCCTTTCAGCTTTAAGATAAGACTGGTGTCTGGGATTTGCCCTCGTACTAGGAATTGGGAAGTCGACTCATGAGTCCAGTTTTGATGAGGGATGGGAGCTTGCAGCCCAGGCTTGGGCCGGCAGCTGTCATCCCCGCCCTTCCTGAGGCTCAGCATGGACTATCTTGACTGTTACTTCCAGGGGAAACCTACATGGGTAATTGTTTAGTCTCATCAAAGTGATGTTTCGAAGCAAAGAAAGCTGGCCCACAGCCCATATTGGGATGTTGAAAGCTCCATTCTGACTCTCGGAGTTGGTGGAATGCCACCACTGAGAGCTGGGCTATTTTAATTGGGACCAAAAATGCCCAACTCTGGCATGTTGATTATGTTACCAACAGGGTTTATTTTAGATCTTGGGAAGGGGAAACAGAAACAAACCTTTAAAATGTTGTTTGCTAAGAAGTCAAGATGGAGAATTGATTTCTGTGCAAAGTGAGGCTATGGCTTAAATTGAGGAGGAAGAAAAAGTCTGGGAGTGCCCTGGACCTTCTAAGCTTTGCATATTTGTCAGAGGGGGTGAAGTCAGCCCTGCCACAGTGGGGGCAGCATCTGGGCCAGCAGATGACAAGGTCTGGCTGAGGTGGAGTGACTTCCTGGCCTCTGAGTACTCCCCAGCCATATCACACACCAGCTGGCTCGTAGTATGATGTTAGGAAGGAGTTGATAGACCATTTCTGAAATGTGTCAGATAGTAAATATTTTAGGCTCTGGAACTGTATCAGTCAGTCTTTCATTGTAATAATGAAATACCCAAGGCTGGATTACTTTATTTAAAAAAAAAAGCGGTTTAGGCTTGACAGATGGCCCAGTGATTAAAGGCACTTGCTTGCAAAGTTTGATGGCCCAGGTTTCGTTCCTGGTAACCTTGTAAAGCTAGATGCACAAAGTGACCCATGTGTCTGGAGTTCATTTACAGTGGCAGGAGGACCTGTCTCACCCATTTCTTTCTTTTTCAATCTCATTTTTTCCCTCTCTCTGCATGAGAATAGATAAATAAAATATTTTTAAAGAGAAAAGAAATCTTTTTTTTTTTTTAGCTCACAGTTTAGAGGTTTAAGGGCAAAAACCTGGTACTGGGGTTGGCTTCTGTTGGGGTTTGAACTGAAATGTTGCCCCCTCTCCCAGGCTCATGTGTTTGAACCCTTGGCCCCCAGCAAGTGGCGCTGCTGTGGACAGAGGTGCAGCTCAGATGGAGAAACAGGTCCCTCCCTGGGGCAGCCCTTGAGGATTCTGTTTCCAGCCCCAGTGTCTCTGTTTTCTGACCCCCAAGGGAGGTCAGAGCTCCTGCCACCACAGCCATGAGCCACCATGAACTCCACAATGCCTTCCCCACCAGAATATATCTATCCTCAAGGAGCTTCTTCTGAAGTATTCAAATCCAGACGTTTTGACCGCAGAGTCCCAAGGTGGCACGAGACAGACTGACTGTCTATGTCCCTGTGAATAGGTGCTTGCTCTCTTACAAAGTCCCCACGGTCTTCATTGCAGTGACCTTACGGAATCGGACCCACGCAAATGCATGACTTGCACACAGTCTAGTTGGATTAAGTTTCCACCCTCCTATGACCCTGCGGGTTAAACTCCTGCCCAGGTTGCTTTGGGGTGTGGGGGGGCAGAGCATGGCAGGGCAGCCCGGCTTGCCCACACCACGTGTTCTTGCTTTTCTAAGGCAGAAACAGTCACAGAAAATACATAATGAGCAGGCATGGCTAGGTGCCAATAAAACTTTATTTATGGGTGTAGAAATTTGAATCTTAAATCTTTTTCGTGTGAGTTATGAACTATTATGTTTCTTTTGATTTTCTTCCCAACCATGGAAAGATGGGAAATCCATTCTTAGCTCAGGGCCATATAAAACAGGTGGAAGGCTGGCACGGGCCCAGGCTGTCTTTTGGTCATGCCTCCCTCATATCTGTCCTTCAGTCTCGCTGAGTGACTGTGGACCAGGAAGGAGAGTGCCCCGAAGCAGTCTTCATCCTGGAGAGCTGAGCCTAGTCATTAACTGAGCTACAAGTTGTATTGAATGAATGTCTCCTGTAGATCAGAGTCTATTAGCTGCTGAGAACGTAGGTAGGTGTGCAAGGTATGGGTCCTATGGGGTATTCATTGGGTCCCTTTAGACTCAAAATCACAACAGAGTCAGGGAGGGTGAAGGAAAGACACTTGGTACTTGAAAGCCACGAGACACAGGTCTGAGTGGCTGGGGTCCAGGAGATGCTGCCTGGGAACCAAAGGTGAGTAGGACCCCAGGTTGCTTCTTTGTTTCACAATGCTGTCACATGGGAGCTGTTTATGTCCAGCTGAGGATGGAAGCCAGGGCCTCTCATCTTCAGGACAAACGTTTTCCCATTGAGCTAATACCTGGGAGCTCTGGGATTGGGCAGAGGTCAAATTTGGTGCTCTGAGGGCAGGACCACACATCAGTACTCGACAGGCCTCCCCAGATAACTCCAACTTACTGTTGAGTAGTAGAGAAATCCAAGATGGGGGAATGGCTGATTTGCAGCCAAGGGGGCAGTGAGAACCAGCCAGGCCCCAGGGCGCAGTGAGTGGCTCGGGGGCTTGGTGAGGGGGATCTAGAAAAGGTACAAGAGGGGAAGGGAGGAGAGGGACTTAGGTGCAAGGTGCCATTTCCTCCCTCCCACACCCATGTGTTTGCCAGGGCTTGGGTGACAGAGGCCTGTCCAGGCATGACCCAGGCGGAGAGCACAGGGGGTCTCTAGGGAGCTTGTCTCAGGATGCGAAGACAAGGGTCACGGGGCTTGTTTCTGGGGGAAGGGTTGCATTTCCTTGAAGATCTCTGTGGTTCTCTACGGAGTGTTATTTCAGTAAATGTGAAGTCACGATGAGACTTACAAATCCAGACCTCTGGCTTCTGGGGAAAGTGCTGTCCTGCCTGTCCTAGCTCACCAGGTATGGGGGCACGGGGATCCCCTTCTGTGTTGAATGAAGTCTGGGGGTGGCTGTTGGCAGGAATTCCAGGGGCACAGAAGGGGTGGGAAGTGAGTGCTGACACTGGATGGGAGACAGTGCATCTTGCTGTCCTGTGAGTGTGAGCACTTCCCAGACAGCATTCAAGCTCAGACAGGCAAGGCCAGTCTGCAGCCATGGGCGCCCCCCTGTGGCCAGCTGTCATACTGTGGCCTAGACTTCACTCAAGGGTACCCCTGAGAGATGGGGTCGACCACAGACCCTCCCAGACCCCCTCTGCAATCCTTAGTGGACCAAGAGCTCACATGCCGGTTTCCTTGGTCAGGAGTAAGCCTGGGCCTCACACCCACATGTGCAGATGAGCACGTGTACACATACATCCTGGGTTTTGCCTCTGGTCAGCTGTGCAGTGGGGCTGATCAGCTGGTCAATGGTCAGAACCAGCAGAAGAGACCCTGAGAGATGAGGGTGTCCCGCAGGTTTTACCCTGTCCCTCTCCGAACTGCTGTTATTTTATACAGTTACCAGGTAAGAGGCCTTAGCGTCTTCTTCCCTTCTCATTCCTGACATTCTGGACATTTGCTGGGATTCAGGAATGACCATAATTGTCACACTGTGTGACACTTGTGCTGTGGTGGAAAGAGGGTGACTCTCTCTGTCCCCCCTCCTTCTGAAATGTCTGGATCCAAGGGTAGCAGAAGGTCTTGTCCATCTCGGGCCTCCTGTCAGAAAGGACAGGACTTTACACATTTTTTGCCCACACTGTTCACATACATCCCTGTATGACCTTCTGCCATCTTCCTTCACCTGTGGAGGAGGCGGTTTCTTAAATAATTTAAATATCATTGTCTGTTTACAGAGACTTGTTGCATTTTTGCCGTGTTCAGTGATCTCAGACTCACAGGTTCCCAGGGGAGTCAGTGACAAGCCTGTTTGGTTTCTGTGTGTGCTCCCACTGTGTGTGCACATGTGTGGCAGGTCCCTCTCACTGTGTCTGCCCTCATGACAGACCCCGGGCTCTGTGCTAGCTCCAGCAGCCCTGGGAGAAGAAGGTCCACAAAAGAGAGCCAGCCTGGAGGGAGGCCGGCTGGCCATACAGTGTCAGGCAGGACACCAGCCCCCAGTCCACCCCATCCAGCAATTCTTAGCAACAGCCCCACTCCAGGGCTATTTTGGGAACCATGGCTTCTCCTTGAGCTTGACTCTGGGAAGGAGCTCTGAGCACAGCCTGGAGCAGGCCCCAGAGGCTGCTGTCCCACAGGCCATGCTGGGGCTAAGGTTCTGGTCATTGTCATAGTGATGCTGATGGCAGTGGTGACAATGTCCTCCCTGAGGCTTGCTGTGCCTTAAGCCCTAAGCAGCAGGCAGCTGCCCACTTAGCATGGAGCAGAGGGGTAGCTCAGGGACATAGGGCCCCACGTGCCCTCCTGTCTCTGACACGGTACTCTTTTGGCAGTGCTGGCCTTCATGCTCATGCTGGTGTGATCTTTCATCCTTGGTTTCACTCAGAAGACACACACACATACCCCAAAACGGCGTGTACACATATGCATAGGGTACACAGTCCCTGACATACTAACCCCATGGAAACTCATGGACTTGACTTTCACCTTCAGGCTCCCTTGAGATCCTCGTGACTTGCAGGTCACTGAACACAGCACAGGCAATACCTCTAGGGTGATGACTTTTTTTTTAAATACTGCCTGGGGGAAGCTGTCAGTGACCCTTGTTACAAAGTTGTGTCAGTTACAAGCAAACCATCCACAGAGGGCCCAGAAACCGGGTTTGAGCTTTGTGGCTCCTGATCCCGTCCCTTCAGGAAGGCCCTTGCTGGTGACAAGAGCCAAGCGTCCAGTGTGCTCCAGGGCTTGGGTGCTCTGGCCTCTGACAGAGCTCCTCAGGGGAGCGTGAGCAGTGTGAGTGGCCACCTGGGATATTTGCCGTTGGCTCCATCTCCAGAAGAGGCCGCTGGGCTTGCTGAAACCTCTGGGCAGGTGACGTGGCCCTGGGCAGGTGTTCAGACCTGGCTGGCTGACGTCTGTCCTCTTCCCCGAGGGGAAGATGGAAGTCAGTAAGGGAAGGTGATGAGTCTTAACAACCACCTCGATGAGAGTCCCTGCAGGTGCAGGAAGGAAGTGGACCTCCCAAGAACCCTAGGCCTGGAGATGACCCTGTTGATGGAGAAAACTGTTGTGTCCCGAGGCTGCTGTTGATGGGCTGAGTGGCCCTTTTTCCTGTTGTCCTTCCTAATCTGATGCCGCCACCACCCATGAGGACAGCAGGCATATTTGGAGTGCTTACTTTATGCTAGAGTGTTCAATTAACACACTTATTTTTCGCCAGATTGCCACAAAGTGATGAGTAGTAACATTGTTCCCCAGTTTCTAGCTGTGTAAACTGAGGCCCTGGGAGGTTTGCTGGTGGACCCTAGAAAGGCCTTTGCAGAGGATGAGAGCATGGCAAGGGGGCCCAGTGAAATGGACATGCTGGGAGAGTCACATCAGCGGAGGGGGTAGCGTTGCTGACCCGGAAATAAATCTCTTCCTCATCTCACTGTCATGTGGGAGGTCAGAACCACACAAGCACCCTCACTGTGTCCCATGGTTGTGCAAACCTGTAGGTCCCATTGTCACAGAGCACCCTGAGGTCTGCCTCCGTGGATAGGGGGCTGAAGATCACACAGGGGACACGTGGGCATGCTGCCAGTCTGTTGGGCTAGAGGAGTCATTCTGTAACTATCACTTCAGAAATCTGGTGCCTCAGTTACCCTGCATAGCAAAAGAAATTGGACAGGAAAATAAATTTATTTAGTGGAGTATAGCAGTTACTTTCTTGTTGATAGGGTGAAACACCCGACCTTATGGTCAGCTTATGGAAAGAAAGGGTTTATTTCAGCTTACAGTTTCAAGGGCCTTGAAATTTCATCACGACACAGAAAGATAGCAAGGTGTCATATGTCATCACATCAGCTGGGAAGTAGCAGCAAGAGTGAGAGAGCCCTGAACACAATGGGACTGGTGTAAGAAACCTCGAGGCAAACACAATCCCTCAGTAACAACACACTTGGGCCAGGAGAACCAGGCTGAGTACTAGGCTATCCATGGTCCCCTGCCACAAGGACTGATCCAGACGACCTACGGAGGAGGATATCCAGCTGATTGGGGATGGGGAGGGGAGGCATTGGGGAATTGGGGATAACAACTCCTTGTTGGCCCACTAAATAATGTAACTCATTATGGACAATAAATATATATTTAAAAAAAAAAAAGAAACCTCGAGGCTCCACCTCCCAAAGACCTCGCCTGCTGAGGACTAAGTCCAAGGCTTGATCACAAAGCCCAGAAGCTGTGGAGGACATTGTACATTCAAACAGCCATACGGTAGAGGAAAGTTCTTAGATTCATTCCGTCCTTCCCCTGGCAGTGCCGGACTTACAGGAAGCAGGCATGTGTGCATCTGTCTGTAGACTAGGCTGTCAGAATGGGCATCTCTCCCTGGGAGGCCAGTTCCTCCAGGGCTTCAGCCTGCCCCTCTCTCCCCAGATGGCACTGGTGGGGGAAGTTTAATCCTTCAGGCTCAATTGCCTTAGAGTCCCTTTTATCTCTGGCCAGATGGCTGAGCCCTTCCATGTGATGAGCCACAGGCCAGAGCCTCAGAGGCTGAGCAGCTGAGGCTCATCAGGCAAGGAGAATGGCCCGTCCCAAGCCTCTGTGTCCCTGCTCCTGGGAAGGCTGTCATGACCTAAGGCCACTCCACTCTGGTCACCTCCATCTTTGGCCTTGTCCTGTTGCTGACTTGAGAGCTTTGTGGTTGTCTCTGTGTCTGCCACCCGGGGGGAAAGAAAGCAGGGTGTCTTGTCTTGTCACTCTCTCCCTTTAATGCACCTGCAGAAGTTGATTTTGCTTTTGCTCCACCGGTGACTAACAGTCAGTGATAGGGACAGACATGAGTTCCTGTCTGTTCCGCAAAAATGACATGTTACAACCAATTCCAGCACATTAGGGGCTTCCGATGGTCAGTGTCTATTACAGGTCAGCCTTCTCAGTTGTCAGCTGTCCCAGGCTCAGTCACCTGGGCATGGAGGGCTGAGATGCAGGAAGGGAAGGCGAGGAGAGCATTGATGGACCTGCATAAAGCGCGTTGGCATCCATGATCCCAAACCAAAGCCAGGTTGGGGGAGGGGGTAGCAAAGACATGAGGCAAAGGGGAGTGATGTGGGGAGAGCTACTGTCCATCTTTGAGGGACAGATTATGAGGCCAGGACCTGAGTGTGCAGGGTGCCCGGCTTGTCAAAATGGGGGGAGGAACCCCAAGTGGGGGAGGTCAGAGACCCAGTGATACCTTCACATGAAGGAAGGATGTGATGGAGGTGTGGTCTGGCTGATAACCAAATTTCCTTGAAGATTCCGAAAGCAAAACCTGCAGCTCTGATGGAGGTCCCCGACCCACGAAGAGTGAGCCATCCTCTGTTGAGCAGGAGACACCGACCCCAGATGATGTCCAGCCAGGAAGCCCCTCGGCCACTGGGACGGACCAGGCTTCCCTGGATGAGCTGGTATGCTCTGACAGCCATCTGGATGACTCAGGTAACAGCTGGAGACCCTCCGGGGGTGACTCAGGTAGTAGGGTAGTGGCCTCACTGTTCTGAAGACCCACACACAGCCCTGTCTGTCGTGGCCTGGCATCTGGGTGAGTCCAGGGCTTTCTCAGAACTCTCTTCTCCTGATGTGTCCCAAGTCTAGCACAGTGAATGAGTGCAGGGCTTAACCGGTCACAAGTCACCTGCTAGACGTCTTTTTGGAGCATCTTCATGTCTTCTGGGCTGGAAAGTCTCCAAAAAGGAAGTGGCTAGGGGGTGGACATTTCAGCAGCCCTCAAAACAGTAGAGTGGGACATAGGGGGGCAGCCTAGATCCCACAGCAGTTGGTGCCTCCCCTAGAGAGAGAGGAACAAGGGTGAGCTGGTGGAGGTGTTGTTCTGCAGAGATTTGGAACTCCAGTTTGGTGGCTTCTTGTGTGGTGCTGGCCTGTGGCTGCTGGGCTCACCTCTTGTCACATGTAAGAAACAATGGAAGCCACATCAGGGACACCAGGAGTGCATAGGGACTTAGCAAGGTGTCTGCCCTGTTGAGTAGCCCGTGTTGAAGGTAGTATGGATTGGGGCAGTGGTTTTTATTTGAGTAGACCATGGCCCCAGGCAGCTGTGGGATAGAGAAGGATGGAGAGAAGATGGAGTCACGTAGGGGTGAGGGCCCTGGGGGCTCAGACCCTACCTCCTCCCAGACTAGCTAGCAGGGACTTTAAGTGGTTTTCTGAGACCACGCTAAGCGCCTGGCTGGAGGCTGGACCATGTTTCTTTAGGAAGTGGGAGGTCAGGAATCCAGGCTGGGGGAAAGTCCTCTGAACTTTTGTACCCGGCCCAGTGGGTCTCTGTTCTCTGGTGTGTCCTTTGCAAACCAGGGTCAGGGTAAATCTGTGCTATTTATGAGGGGGGGGGCTGCCTATCCCCAACCTTCCTGCTGGCCTAGCAGCTGCCCAGGGTGTGTTTTGCCCCCTGGGGTGACTGTGTCTCTCCAGTATCATTTGGCTTGAGGACACAATTGGAGTTTGGAATCTGACTAGTTGTGACCCCAGGGAGAGTTCCAGGGGTGACATAGGTGTCCTGCTGCTCAGCATGCCCAGGGTCACTTGAGTCTCAGGCAATAGACCTCACCCTCACCACACAGTGGGTGGTGCGGTTCTGATGACCGTGAGCAGAGAGCCCTCCTCCTATGGTCACTTCTCAGCCCTGGCACATGAGCCCTGAGCCTCCTGCCTTGCTGAACCTTGGTTCCCTGGGTCCCGCTGCTCCGTGGAGGGAGGTCAGCTTTGGGCAATGCCTGCATCTGACCTCAGGGCCTCTCCAGATGTGTAGCTTGGGGATGGCCTCCTGGGTTTGCTGGTGGCATTACTTCCCATGCAGAACCTTCTGGGCTAGATCCCAGGGGTGAGCAGAACAGGTCCCAGCAGAGTGAAGGGAAGGGTGTCCCTAGAGGGAAATAGCATGTGCAGAGATGGCGGGTAGGGTCGACAGATCTGTTCTGTGAGTGGCTTTGGGGTCAGGAGTACTTGACCACTTACATTTGGCCATTTAGCTGTGACATCCCTTGGCTGGCCCTGTCCTGCAGGCCTGGGATCCTGCACCAGGCTCAGGCTCTCTGGAGTTGTCTGTGTTCAAGGCCTGGCTGGACACATAAGCCCCTTGGGTGATAGAGCAGGGGGAGGGGGTTTGAACTCACCATTTAAGATAATTGCAAGGCATCACTGTTTTAAAACCATGCAGGACATTCCAGCTGGACGCACTATTTCTCTCCTTATGCATCAAGATACAGCCCTGCTGGGTACTGAAGCCGCCCGTCCCCAGTCCCAAGCATGTCTGTCCTCAGTGCATAGCTGCAGATGAGTCTTGTCTGTGGGTCCTTGCTTAGCGCTTTGGGGGTGTTCAGCCCCTCCTGTGAAGGCCAAGGGCCTGGGTTGTGGCCCGTTTCACACGTGTCTCCTCACTTTGGGCCTTTGTGTTACATAATGAGGAGGTTATGACGAGGGCTGGCGGTGGGGCCTGGCATCTTCCCTGCAGATCAGCTGCAGATCCAAAGCTGTCATCTCCTGTTACTGCCCCACATCCTTCCCCTCAGTGCCCCAGGGAGCTGCTGCATCTGGGTCCTGTCCTTCTGCGCTGAGCTTATTTCATAAGATACAGATGTCACCGACAAGCACAGATATTCCAGGTTACCAAGTAAATGACCCATGAAAGTCCTGGATCCCTCAGCTCCTCATCGTGGCCTTGGGAAAACTCTTGGAAACCTCATGGTGCCCTCATGGGTGCTGGTTTGCAACAGAAGCCCCAGAAGTGCTCAGTGCTATCCCCAGACCTCACCTGCCTTCAGGAAGGCCTGAGCTGGTAACTGTTTTCTCTTGAAAATCAGATCTTGTGTGAACTTGACTGAGGCTGGGTTGAGATCAAGCATGAAGCATTGTCACAGGCCACCCCTGACTTCCAGAGGCTCTCCCCTCATCCAGGCAGTGACATCGTGGATGAAACTTCTAGAATGACCGCTGCCCAGGTCTAGGGCCACCCTGTAGGCCTTGGATCCTGTGCCCATTGCTTTTACTCTACAGTGGTATCAGGTCCGAGGCCTGCTCCCAGCAGAGCCTGGCTACCGTTACTGTCATCGTTGACCCCACTGTCAAGAACAGCCTCCAGCTGGCTGCTTTCTGGTCAGCCTGTACCAGATCTGTGTGTGTGTGTGTGTGTGTGTGTGTGTGTGTGTGTGTGTGTGTGTGTGTAGTATGTCGTGTCTGTTTGGAGGGGTGGGTGGAATCTGTAATAATGCAGGATAAAAATACTTTTAGAGGGGCTGGCTGTCACCTCCTTTGGCTTGGTGACCTGGGTTCACTGGGCTCTGGGGTTTGTTGCCCTGCAGCACCAGGAGGGTGCAGCATGTAACTTGCACGGGGCGGCAGGGTCCTGCTAGGCATGGCAGCTGTGGGCAGGGTCTGGCTCCTGCTTTCCTGTGAGTGTACAATTGAAAAAGAGGCATCCGGCGATCGTGTGTTCTGTGTTACATCTTAGAACAGACTCGTGGGTGGAGCTTTTTGCAAGTGTGTGTGTATGATATGCATATGTGTATGTGTGTCTGTGTGTATGTCGGCTGTGTGCCCAGCCTCCACAAAGAGCAGCACCATATGTATGCATGTATATGGGTGTCTGTAGGCACGTGGGTACATATGGGTGTGTATGCATGCATATAAAAGACAGAAGTGGACATCAGGTATCTCCCTCAACCTTTCTGCACCTTAGTTTTTTGTTTGTTTGTTTTTCAAGATAGGATCTCACTCTAGCCCAAGCTGACCTGGAATTCACTAGGTTGTCTCAGGGTGGCCTTGAACTCACGGCAATCCTTCTAACTCTGCCTCCTGTAACCACCTTAGTTTTGAGACAGGTTCTCTTTCACTAAACCTTGAGATAATCTGCTAGACTTTTTAGCCATCAAGTCCCGGGGGTCCTCCTGTCTGCCCCCCCAGTACTGGGCATATAGCCATGCACCACTGGACCTTACTTTTACATGGGTGCTGGGGATCTGTTAGTAGACAGCTCCATGTTGCTGGGATGAACATCCAAACAAGACACAGTTTCTGGGAGGAGAGCTTTATTTCAAGCTTACAAATCTAAGGGGGAAGTTCCACCAATGGTAGAACAAGCTGCTTCCGTGTATTCAAGCAGAAAGAAACAGCCAGCAGACACCAAAAAGACAGCAAGCAATGGGGACCCTGTCAGAACTCAGACCTCTGTGCATATATTTAGGCTGGAATGCCAGGATTCACCCCCAGTGACTCGTCCCCCAACAGGTGTCTGGGGATCTAAGTTACAGCTTTAACAGGGGACACACATTCAAACTCCCACAGGATCCAGACTGTGTGATTGTAGGAACAAGCACTTGACACACTGAGCCATCTCTCCCCACCAGCCTCATGGTTCAAAGTGAGAAAAATGGGCCCAGAGAGGTGAAGCCCCTGGATTATTTACTTTTCTTGGTGCTGTGACCAAATACCTGGCTGCATCTACTTAAGGAAGGAAGGTTGCTTCTGGCTCAGCAGATGAAGGGAGATGTCTGAAGGCAGGGGAGGTGTGGGAGCAGCTGGCCCCCGGCTGTTGGAGATGCAGCCATTACTTGCTCATGTATTGAAGGACCAGGAAGCTGAAATAGACAGGAAGTGGGGTGGTCTGTAGACTTCAAGGTTGCCCCTCAGTGATCTGCTTCCTCTCCTTAACACTCACTCCCTAAAGGTTCCACGGCCTCCACAAACAGCAGCACCATCTGGAGACCATGTGTTCAAACACCTGAGCTTGATAACACTCACGCACCCAAGTCCCTAGAGCTCCTCGATGGCAGAACTGGGGTTTGATCTTAATCACAACATGCAACAGCCCAAACTAGAGCCTAGTTAATTTTCTCTGCTTCTGGAATATTCTATAAAGTGGGCAGTTGAGGTCTAAAGCACAAGATCTCAAACCATGGGCTCTCTGATTAGATCCTGCCCACTTCCTATGTCTGTATGGCCACCAGGTACTGGCCAGGGGACTGGAGACCAATCTAAGGCAACTGTACCCCCATGCCCAGTACCTGCATCCCTCTCCCTTTGGATGAGAGGGTGATGCTGGAACCCTGGGTTCCCCCAAATTTCCTCTTGACAGTTCATAATAGAAGCGTATCTCCTCCATGGATATTAGAATACTGGGCTGCTGGTGGTGTTTCCAACTATCATGGTGACCCAAAGGCTGTCTGTCTGTCTGTCTGGGCCTGAGAGGTTGAACACTGAGCAAGCATGGGGACCAGCCGTGGTTCTTGGGATGCATGGACAAGTGTGGTTCCCACTAAGGTTCCCAGGGCTCTCTGAAGACAGGGCAGATCCTCAGTGAGCTCTCGTTTCAGTACCGTGGACAGCGCACGCAGGGCAAGACTCCAGAAACATTGAGCTACAGGATTCCCTGTCCACTGGCGCTTGAGGACCGGCACTGACCCCTGGTGGACGGAGTTAGTCTTCCTCAGTAATCGTGAACCTTCTGAGTGTCTTCCATGGGGCCTCGCTCCCTGAGTTCCCTGAGGGAGCGTCATTTCTCCTGAAGTGGAGGGCAGGGTGTTTATGTTTGAGTCCCTCAGTTTCCTCTGTGTCACAGAGGAGAGAGGGCAGCAGCTGGTGGCATGAAGGGACAGGTGAGGCAGGAAGCAGAAGGGAGTACTGGATCGGGCACTGGAGGAGGAGCATCTCCAGAGGGTCTCCACATGTGGCCCCCATGTCACTGTCCTTTGGAAGCACTTGGAAGACTGAAGCATATGGGTAGTAGCTTTACCAAGAGGGGAAAGCTCCAGGGTGATGTGAGAAGGAAGCCAGGCGGATGACGTGGGGCACTACTGTGGGAATGGTGAACCGTGGAGTCTGAGTTGGGTGAAGAGCCAGTGAGTGGGAGGGGCTGGTGGGCAGATCAAGGGTGGTCATGGAGGAGGAGGGTCTGGGTGGGTTGACCCTTCCTGGAAGTCTCACCATCTCATCTGGGCCAGTTAGGGGTAGGGTCTCCTCAGCTGGACAGAGAAAAGGCATAGCGACTGATGTGAGGGTCTTGATGTGTCACACACACTTTATTATCATCCCTCACGGCCACCTCCTCCTCCATCTGTCTATTGTCTGTCTTTCTGTCATCTATCTATCTATCTATCTATCT
>PVHP010012022.1:0-44331 GCA_004024765.1 Zapus hudsonius
GACACTCTCTGCAGTCAGAGGCTCGGCTGACTGCAGAGACCCTACCTGGCACTCTAAGTTGGTGCGTCAGCATTTGAGAAGGGAATGAATGAAACAATCAATCAGGATGACTGCAGGGGTAGCATGCATAACTCTAACCTAGTTTGCATAGAATTTTCAACTATTCACCACAGTCCCCAGCCGAGTTTAAGATGGTAAGTGGGTCTGTAACGAATGTGTTCCTGCTGGCTGCTTAGTCTTTTTTTTTTCCTCTTTTCTATTTAGTATAAGCAAATCTAACCTGCTTAAAGAGCCATATGTAAAATGAACGATGATGTCAAAGTTTTATGCAAAATTTATTTGCTTTAATTTAAAATTCAGCTCCTAATTAGCCCGGGTAATAAATATTCATAAATAGGTGAGTCAAATCGCTGTTTAATTAATTTATACACCAGACTCAAAGGGTTAATTTTTAAGTATCTACTTGCCTACTTATTACAACTCTTGGCAACTTGCTGTAACTATTTATGTAACAAGCACACACTGTTTTAAATTTCTAAATTTCTTATTCTGTAAAGAGAGAGTTAAACACTTTTGGAACGGTAATTGTTCAAAGCTGCCAAAGTCAGCTCCCAAAGACAGCTACAGTAACTTTCTGAACTGATTGGGTTAAATATTTGTAGAGACCCATTCCAGGATGATAAGGCGGTAAGAAGTTGTGCAGTGCAACACTCTGGGTCTCACAAGCCTCTTTGTATGTGATGCCCTCACAGTGAAGAAGTCTTTGAGCTACAAAGATGAAGAGCCTACTTCTTCTGGTGCTGATTTCAAGCTGCTGGGCCGATCATCATTCAGACAACTATAGCCTGAATCATGACAGAGTTATTCACATTCAAGGTAAGAAAGCCCAAGTTCTCAAATGAGAGTCCAATTAATTTCAAGTTACTTAACAGTAGAGACGCTAGCTTAGTGTTTCTTCATTTTAGCTCAGCTGGCATTAACTTTTTCTTTCCCTTTTGCTAATGAGTGATCATGCTCTCTGGCTCTCTCTATGGCATTCGAGGAGTTAAGACTTGTGAACAATTAAAGATGAACATCTTTCGAATGACCAGATGCCGTGAGTTGGTTCAGTGAACTTCTAAGTAGAGCAGAGGACATGGATGCATTGAAATGCAAGGTGGGGGAAAAAGAAGTAAAACTCACTGAGCAAGGTCATTCTGTTACAATAATTGTTAAATCATGAACAAAAGCAATTAAGTAAAGTGAAAATTAAATTATGATCCACGAAAACAAAGAAGCTTACCCTACTGTAATTTCCACTGGTAAAGCTTTTAGTCACCATAGACCAAAATATTGGTCTTTCGTGTTTCTGTTGAGCTCAGCTGTATCCTTAGCCTAAAAGCTGTAGCAAGATCAGAGGCTGCAGTACACTGCAGCTCTTTCCTGAGCCTGGTTTCTGATGAGGGAGGGACACCCTGCATTAAGAAAGCTGAGCGACTTATGCAATAAGGGAGACAGTTTGAGAGGCAATCGTGTCTTTCCTGCCCTTGTAGGCTACATAATTAAAATGAGTATAGAATTTAATAGTTTAAACCTAGGATGGTGTTCTTTTTAGATCAAACACAGGTTGAGAACCAGAGGCATGATAAGTTTGCTAAAAGACATAAAACACCAAGTTATGCTGTCAAGGTCAAAAGTGTAATCTCAGAAAGCTGCACTCTCTTGAAAACGATAATTCATAAAAGTCAAATGATAATAATATGAATTGCATAGAAATATTTTTCTGTATGTATTTTGGCAATCAAAATGCAATTGTAAATCTGTCTGTGTTTAAGTATTTGAGACACGTCTTTCAGCTTTGTTTGCTCCCAGCAGCATTATTTTTTCACTGCTGAACTGTAAAAAGAAATTATATAATCACAAATTGTACTCTGTAGGCTGCTGACTCAGCTGTTTATTGAACACATATAGTAGAGGCAAAGTTATTTCCCAAAGACTGTAAGATATTTTCACATGCAGATTACTAATAAGGAATAAGGTTCTTTTAACTTCTCGTTGAGGGGTTCAATTCACAAAAATGGCAATACCTAATTATTAATAATGGCAGTTTTAGATACAATAGAAAATAATCTCTACATAATAGTGCTTTCAATCAGAAGCCCTAAAGTTATCCTATAAACTATTTAAACCAGTCTACATGGCACACAGCATATGAAAGTATTATTTTAAAAAGCATTCCTGTAGGTTGGGCTGACGTTATTTTAACCAAGAGAACCTCTGTTAGCCCAACTTTCGTATCCTCACCTATTTTGCTAAAATTTAAAGCAAAGGGATTTCTGACCCAGGTTTCAAAGTTATCCAGGTGATTTCTATACACTGTCCAAGTTTTTAAATGCCTTGATAGTAAACCTCATTTTAATTGTAAATTTATATTCTTAGAAAGTATAGGCTTTCCTGGAAGAGTGTCGGGAGGGTTTCAAGTGACACAACTCACAAGCCTATATTTGCTTGTGATAATTAATACTTCTATGTGAAGTATAAATTTAAGCTCATAAATTAGATGAATTAGATTAGTAAATTTAGATTTACTCTAAAATTGTTCCAAATAACTAACCATTCTCACTACTTGGTGTCAATATTTTTCATTTTCCTTTATGTTAGCTCTCAAATTGAAATTTCAAGCTGCATTGTTATTCTGAGAATCCAAGAATCCACTTCCAATTGGCCTGCTGTAGTTGAGACTCTCTTGTTCGTGCAACATTATAGCAGACAGCACAACAGAAAGCTGAGAAACCAGATACCTTCATGACTGTCTCGAAGTACTAGATTATTTTCTCACAGTTGAAATTTCATTTATTGAACATTACCCAGAAGGAATTTAAGAGAGTTGAAACCTTTAAAAAATCTTTTAAGAAATATTGAGTCCTCGGTCCAGCTATCCCACCGAGGAGGGCCCCCCCAGGGGGTTGGGGACATGGAGGAGGGAAATGGGGGAACCATCACAAGACTTGCTCATAAAAGTATCTAATTATCAATGATAAATAAGTTTTCAAAAAGAGATATTGAGTCCAGTGATTAATTTAGACATCTGAACTTCACAAATCTAAAAGGTTCAGATAAACCATGTGAACCCACAGGGGTAGAAAAATGTTTAAAATTCACATTACTATGAAAAAAAATCTTTTCTGCTCTTACTTGTCATCATTTTTCTATTTTTGTATTTTCAGCTCCCCTGGCAAGAATGCATAATATTGTTCAAATATTGTACATCTCCTTAAAGTCTTCTTAGCTGCCTTGGTACACATTTTAATAATGCATTCTTGAGTTTCGTGTACTAAGAGTTAACTGATGACTTTTCTTCAGGCCTCTTCTTATTTCTATAGTAGGTTCTTCGAGAAAACAAGCTTTAGTTGTCAGTGTCTGTTAAAAACAAGCAGTCAAGATGCTTATATTTTTATTGTGCTGTTCTCCATGTGCAGGATAGAGATGTTCTCAAATATTTCCGGAGGATGTAGGGCTGGAAAGACTGTCTATAGGACTCTCAGATGAACACTGTTCTTCATGTCATAATGTGAAAACTCAACCTCTAATCCTTTTGAAACTGGAGACATCAGCCTTTTGCAGGGAATACCAAAATTCACAAAAGTACACTGTCAACATATTTAGATCATATCCAGAACCTCTATGTAGACTTGAGTTGCCAAGAGAAGTTTAGAGATGATGAACATGTTGCTTTAAATGCAACCTTTAGGATGATATTTAGAGATTGTCAAGAAATTGTCTGATCTTTGCTAGAGTTTCAATAGTTCCAGTTACACTGAACAACATCTGCTTGTCCTTGTGAAGGTCATGAGGTGAGTGCTTCCAGATTTTGTGTTCAAGCAAAGGCCTTCTGACAACTTCGTCATTCCCCTACTCTCGCTTTCAAGCTCAGACCCTGGGAAATTTACTTCTCCTCCTCCCCTGGAAAACTGAGTCTAGCACTACTCATTCCACAAAGCTTTATGGCATTAGACAAGATGATAGTATATGTGACTGCTTAGCAAGTTACCTAGCCCACGGTAGGATTCCAACACATGGTCATTGGTCTTCGTTAAGTTTCCATTGTCATTACTTCTGCGTTTACCAAACTTCAAGCCTTCTTAGTGTCCTTTACTTTTCATCAACATGCTCCCCCTCCCCCCCATCAGACTGCTTTTCTGCTTAGTAACCCTATATGGTTGGTTGTGGCTGGCCCATGTCATACACTTCGTATATGTTGACAAAATGAACAAATGACTATCACAAAGCACTTCCAAATTGGCATTATTATCAGGATGTCATTTGTCATTTGTTTTTTGTTGTTCATTTGTTTGTTTGTTTCTGGTTTATTGTTGTTGTTATTATTGTTGTTGTTGTTGTTATGCTTGAGACAGGATCACACCAAGTAGCCCAAACTGACCTTGAATTCAGTACATAGATCAGCCAGGCTTTCTCCTGTCTCAGCCTCTCAAAACCGGTGACTACAAGTATGCACCGATATACCTGATTTGATGAGGATTTCTTACATACTCTGGTGTTTATTGACAGGACATATACACGGTGAGGGTTTAAATGACATTAAGTAGATGCTTGCTTTCATTCTGAATTATTGGCATAAATTAAATTTTAGTTTTAGAAATTAAGAATCTAATAGATTTTTGGTTTCAAGGTGAATCTCCCCTGGACAAATGAGGCAGCGAAGACACACAGCTTGATGTCCCAGCTGGACTGGCTAATGTAGGGCAGCTTCTGCTAGCTAATCTCTCTTTCCTTCCATGGGAGCCATTTCTGACTGCTTTAATCAAGCTTCCCTGAAGGTGGGCCCTCTTCCCTAGCCACATAGTCTCTCTCATCGCCTTTTCCCTTTTACTCTATCACACTAGCCAAAGCTATTGTATGTTTACGTAGGTAGTTATCTGTTGTCTATCCAAGACATATCATAGTCCCACCAAGGCAGACTCCTTGCATCATAGATATGGTCACTAAAACAAGTTTTTGACTCATGCTCAATGTGTGCTTGCTTAACAAATCAAGATTTACTCCCATCTTTCAAAATCTCAGAGAAATAATTTCAAATTGCAGAAGAAGACGTAGCAAGTGAACAAGAGGATTGTGAGTTTGAGTAGCAAACGTTTGCTTGGTCACCGATGGGGTTCTCGCAGGGGGTGCAGCATCCTGTTCCATGAGTGCCCGTGACAAGACTCGCTCTTCCTAATATGTGTGCATGGTTCCGAGTGATGGAGTCACGTCGAGTCACTGCAATGCGGTCCTGTACCTTATGTAACATCTGCAGAGTTGGTGCTGTGAGGTTCAGAATCTGTCCAGAGGAATGGGGTAGATTTAATATGTGTGATCACAAAGGTCCCTAACAAAGAACTAGATAAGTCTTATTTGAGCTTAGTTTTTTTTTTCTTTTTTTCTCTCCCACCTAAACTATTTTGAAATCTCTGAGTCTTTTACAAAAAGTTACATCAATTCACTTTTGAGTTTTTGAGGCAACATGTTATTTGGATTAATAAACACAAAATCCACAAATACCAGGGAAAACATCTATACATATTTTCCAAATAGTTTAGGAAAGTATATAATTTAATATTCTCCCTAAAATTAGTCATAATAAAATATCAGAGAAATTTATCCTAGGGTAGAAAAATCTTCATTAGATGACTAGCTCTAGAATCTCTTATCAGCTTACTATGAAGTTCATAAGCCAAAAATGTTAATAACCTAGTATATTAAGAACAAGCTTACCATTTAATAAAATTAAGAACATAATTATACCAATATAGTTTGCAAGCCTCAAAGAAGAGAAGAAACAATGTTTATTGAAGTGAACCCATAGAAACAGGAAACTACTCCTGTACAGTCATGTACACATACACTTATGCCAGTTTGTTTATTCAAACAAATATTAAGCACCAAATTATTTACTATACACTGACATTGAAGGTACAATGATGAACAAATTTCATGGTTCCCGGCTTCGTCGAGATTAGAGTCTAGTGAAAGTGAGACATTACTATAAACAGAACTGTCTGTCGACTATGACCCTTAAACATATGCCAACATCATTGTGGAGACAGAACTACTGCCTGTACAGTGCATCCAACCCTTGAATCTGTCAAAATCCCCATCTCCACTCTTCTTGGCGTTTATTTACACTCTTCAAAAAATCCATCTTTTCAAGCATTTCTACCTGGCTTCACCTCTGACCCACTAGAGGCTAATGATTTATGATTGTTAACCAAAGTCTCCGAAGATCCCTTTATATTCCTTTTTTCATCAAGGAGTTATTTGCTGTCTTTCGTAAGTGAAGATGTTAGTCTTCTCGGTGCCTAAAATCAATACTGTTCTTTCTGGAAACTACACATTACTTGAGCTTACACTTCATCCCAGAGTAGAGGTAATATGAGTGGAAATGAGTAGATTGGAACTCTCGCCCTTTGCCACATCATGGGAGATGTTTCAACAATTAAGGGATGTGTGAGGAGTCACAGGCAATAACTAAAACAATACTTGCTGATATTTCGGATTCTCTATAATATTTGAAATAAGCATCTAGTATAAACAAAAGCCTGGAAAGTGTATTTACCTTAAGAAGGTCATTCAACATTGTCAAAATGTTCCAATTTTATTTGCTTCTGTGCCCTTTAATCTCTCTATAACTATCATACTCTGATTTAATTTGTTGGTCTAGACCCTTACTTGCGAATCATTAGTAACATAGATAAATTTGAATTCTGAAGAGTATTAGAAGAGCAGAGAACTCTTCAGTCAACAAAAGTACTAAAATCTCCTACATTGCGATCATCTGCATTAGACTTAATGGCACAATGGTAAAGCAGGACATTAACATTTCCAGCTAATGACATGTGAATTTGGCCATCCTTGCTGAAGCTGACCGCAGCTCAGCAGCCCGCCTTGGCTTGCTAGATGGTAAAACTGAAATTCAAACTTAGACAGTTTGTCTCTCTTTAATCCACACCCCCACAGGGGCCAGGCAGACTCCAGGCAAACCTTTTATGGAGGTGGGAGGGTGTTACTTTTCCGGTGAAGTAATAGGTACAAATGGCCCAAATTTATTCCACTCAATAATGAATGTTCCAAATGTTTGGGACTGTGTTCCAAAAGAAACAAGCCACTATGTAAAAAAGTTTGATTTGGAGCCTTACTAGAAACTTTTGCCATAGTTTATCATGGTGATATTTAATAGAAGGAAGAAGGTCAAGGTGGGTAGAACTCCGAACACAAACATCCAACAAATAAAGACTGCCTGAAACCAGCAAGGAAAATGTGGATTGAGCAGACAGAAAGTGCATTATAGAGAAAGAGATAGAGGAAGAGTGAGAAAGGGAGGGGAGAGAGAGAGAAAGAGAGAGAGAGAGAGTCTAGGACTTTAAAAGAGGCTTCTCAGGTAACTTTCAAGAGTGCATGGTCCCTTTAAGAGTCACTGCATTTGAAGAACCATCGAGGGGCTGAGGAGTTGTCAGTATTTAAGAATGGACATTCCTAGGAATTGTCTTCTGAAAAGCAAAGCTGACCCACTATGAGCATTCTGTACATGTTTTCATAGGAATAACTTAATCTGGGTACTAACTGCTCACCATACCCTGTCGAAGTCCTCCATGTGTTATCATTCCATTTTACCAATGGACCCCTAGGATGAAGATGCCTTCTCTCTTTTACTGATGAGGAAACTGAGGCACAGAAGTATTAGATGCATGGTGTAAGAAGCATAGCTTATACGCTTAAATAATACTCTAACTGCTGAGCAAGTTAGTCAAATAATAACTAATGGAAAAGAGGGAAAGGCTGCAAAGAACAGCAGAACCCAATGAAGCCATACCTCTCAAAAAAAAATAAACAGTTCTACCGCTCTTGAAAAATGTTTTTAATATTGCCATAAACAAGCCTTCAGATTGTAAAATAGTGATGGCATGTGTCTTCACTTTTTACTATGAAGAGTAGCTATGATGATCACAGCACACGTTCAGGATGAGCCTTGTCTAAACAATGCTATATCTCAGAGCTGAACAGGGCATGTGGAGCCATGCGGATGCCCCACAAGCCTCAAACAAGAAGGTTCACAAGCCCTCAGAGCAGACTGTAGAAACCCAACTCTGGGCAATGCAATAGATTGACAAAAAAGAATCAGAGGCAAGTACCATGTGGTCTTTAGAGAGAAGGGAGACCCTGTCAGGGGAGGAGGTGAAATGGATCCTGTGTGATAACAAGACAGGCATGTAGAAGGAGAAACAGCAGCAATCATTTTACTTCAGCAAAGAGTGCTGTCTGGAGCTTTCTCATGAAGACCACTAACACACATCAGAATTGAGACCGAGGAACACTTAGACTCATTCATGTCTAAAGGAAACGAAATAATTATAAAGACTTAAAGGTTAAAAGGTGCTCTTTAATTTTTTTTCTTAAATTACGTACTTCCACAAGTGGAGTACATAAGGTAAAATGAAAGACATATGTCTAAATTATGTATTCTACTTCAATATTGTAAAGCATGTTCATTTTAAAGCTGTGGCATGGTGGAAGACAAGTTCAGGTATTCTCATGCTGTTGCATGTGCCAAGTCCAGTAAACAACCCCTGGGATCATATTCCTCAGGAACATCGTCCACACTTCTAGAGCTCACCATGTGTTCCCCAAAGACCCTCTTGTCTCCACCTATCCAGCTCTGGGATTACAGTCATGAACCACCAGCCCTGGCTATTATTTTTTTTAGCATAGGATCTAGGGGTCAAAACTAAGTCTTCATGCTTGGAAGGCAAGCTTTTTACTGATTGCTATCCCCCTAGTCCCAGAAAAGTGTACATTTAATATCTTTATTTGGCCATATCAAATCAATTGTCTATTTCTTTTTTTAAATATTTTATTCATTTTCCAGGAGAGAGGGGGGGGAGGGAGAAAGAGAGAGAAAGAGTACCAGGGCCACCACCTTGTGGGTCTGGTTTATGTGGGTCCTGGGGAATTGAACCAGGGGCCTTAGGCACTGGAGGCAAGTGCCTTAACCGTGAGCCATCTCTCCAGCCCAGTCTATTTCTTTTTTAATTGGCTGAGGCAATTGAAAAACACTAGAGTCTACTTCTTTCATACCACAGGGTGAAAACTAATGATATCAAGACATTTTGTCTTATACCATCCATAATTTATTCCAAAAGGACATAGGTTAATTCACTGTACCTTCTGCCCCTTTATTGTCACCTGCATTTTTTTGAACATGAACTGCCAAAGGGGGAGGGGTGGGCACTCTAGAACAACTAAGTACCACGAGTGATCTGCAGTTCCAACATTTTGTTGTGCAGTTGTTTTTGCAAGGACTTCATCGAAGGCACAGAGGCCGGCTGCTCAGTTGGACCATTTGCTCTCATTTACAGAATCTTTAAAATAATCAGCAGGGCCCAGCGGTCCAGTGAGTCCTACCAGTGTTCTGACACGTCCTGCTGTTTCCCCTGCAGTAAACTCTGGGCTTTGAAGGGCAGCAAGTCTTTCAGGTCACTCGCTGACACTAAGAGAAGAAAGAAAATTGATTCTAACGTATTAAACTTTAAAAATAATGTCAAATTCTGTACTGAGCATCTTTAATTTTCCCAATTAGCTCCGTGTTTGGAATAAACATTCTCATTTAAGGACACAGTCACCAAGGTCTTCAGCCGTATATTTAAGTTTCTGCTTCACACACTTTCATTGAAGGGCAAAGAGAAAAAGGAACACAGATGTGCAGCCTTGTTTTCAGTATGCTTTAACTTTTTAAGAAAAGAAGAAATATCTGGATGATCAAAATTTATTTTTTCATAGTTCTCATTTTTACTGTGATGTCACTGCTCTGTGGATCCAAAAGTTTTGCTCTAGACATGAATTTTGCACTGAGCCAAGTTTTAAAATCCCCTGAGTAGATGCAAGGTTTACTAATCTAAGCAATTGTCTACAAAGCTGGGTGTCCTAGTCATTTTTCTTTCCACTTTTGCTTATGGCATTTCCTGGCTGATTCCTGGATCGAAACCTGTGAGGATGTGTGAGCTCACTGTTCTCCTGAGGTAGAGCTAGGAGCACTCAACTATGCCAGGGCTCCATCAGAACTCAGGGAGCCAGTGCTCATTCCTCCACAAACCCTGCTCTGAGATAGCCTGCTCTCCTCTAGTGCTCTGTGCAATATAATCTGCAGTGGAAATGTGAATCTAAGCAAATCAAATCATCATCAAGGCCATGCTGGGGTTTAGGTCAATGAATATCCATGGCCATTTGTGACTAAATATGATATACCTCTAGGGGAGGGTTGTGTTCTAGTCAAGGACTTCTGGTTCAACCTCTCCCTGAAGACATAAGAAAGTTAGAATGTTAGGGTTAGGGAGATGGTTCCGTAGATAAAGTGCTTGCCGGGCAAACATGAGGCCCTGAATTCAGATTCAAGCACCCATGTAAATATCCTAGGTATGATGGTTTGTGCTTGTAATCCCAGTGCTGGGGAAATGAACAGGAGGAGTTAGTCCTGAGGCTCAGGGACTAATTCATTTACAAATAGGCAAAGTCTAGGTTCAGAAGGAGACACAGTCACAAAGAATAATTTTGAAGAAGACACCCAATGTTGACCTCTGGCCCCCTCATGCACATGCACACATATGTGCATAAACACCAGAATACACATGTGCACCTGCACAGACATACACACAGAACGAAAAGGAATGCTGGGACCTATAGATCCTGGAAGAAGTGTTCAATACTGAATTGTGTAACTCATTTTCTACTCATAATGCTGGAGTAGAAATGGAGAAAGAAAAAGAATTGGAAATTTGTTCGTCTTAAATATGGCCAAACAATTAGCATTTTATACTTAACCACAGAAGAAAACTAGTTTAAACGGGCATTTTAATCTTTGTTCTAGCTCTGTAATTTAGAAAACACTCAGATCTTGCCTTCAGTCTTGAACTTATAACTGCATTGGATCACACAAATTTCCAAGTCTCCTCTTTAATACAGGTGTTATTTGAGATACTTATCTTTAACTCCACATAGTTCAAACTTTTATAAGTACAGCCAGGCATGGTTGCATACAACTTTAGTCTTGGGAGGCAGAGATAGGAGGATTGCCACGAGTTTGAGGCTACCCTGAGGCTACATAGTGAATCCCATGTCAGCCTGGGCTTAAAGCAAGACCCTACTTCAAAAAAATATTTTTATAAGTGAAACTACGGAAGGTTCAAAAGGCAAAAATAGGGCTGGAGAGATGAGTCAGCGGTTAAAGGTGCTTGCTTGCAAAGCCTGCTGGCACGGGTTTGATCCCCCAGTAGCCACGTAAAGCCAAATGAACAAAAGGGTGCATGCATTTGGAGTTTGTTTGCAGCAGCTAGAAGTCCTAGTGTAACCATTCTGTCTCTGTTTCTGCCACTCTCTCTAAAGTGAAAAAGTCAATAAGTGATTTTTTAAATGTAAAAATGATGCTTAATATTGGGCAACATATCTGAGGCAGACTGAGTGAAAGCTCAGTAGAAATATCAATACTCTTGTCAGCTGTTATTCTAAGTGCCTCATGTGTATTAGGCCTACTAGATGATAGTGTTATTATCCATAATTCACCTAAACTGGGGCTTCAGGGTTGTACAATTTCCCAAACTGAAGAGCTAATAAATCGACAAAGTGAGGTTATACTAAGTCTTATATCACATGAAAGTTATGATCACACCTACTATATATTGTTTCTAAGCACAACTGGACATTGGTTTTGACCCTCAAAGGAACAACTTGAAAGAATCATGAAGCTGAGACCTCTTACAGCAATTCAGCATATTTAAGTAACATCTCAGAAGTTAGGCATAAGGCCTAACTCCCAGACACTAGTTTTAATGCCCCCACTCTGGTCACTAGGGAGCAAGCTAGTCAACAGCATCTTTCCTCCTCCCAGAAAGACGATCAGACCTCTTTAGACAGAACCTGTATGTAGACACTGAGGATATTATGTGTGGGAATTATATGTAGGGTAAAGTTGGAGAGAGATTTATCTTTTTTTCTCATGAGACTCTTGTCCCAAATAAGAAGATAATGAATGGGATTTAATGGAAATGCTTAATGAGCTGGATTTGTGATTCACTTTAACTAAATACTAAATGAAGTCATTATTCTCTCCTTTCATTATCTACTGAAAGTGGAAGCATTAACATTAGGCTTTGTTACACTTTCAGTGTTCAAGGACTGGGGCTCACTTCTAAATGAATGACATGCTCATTTTGAAACATCAATTCTGATTACAATCTCATCAAAATAAATATGCAGTAGCTGAATTTGGACACTTTTATCTTAAATCTATGCCATTAAATGAGGGTGGAGATCTGTTTGAAGGCACGTTCACTGTCTCTGTTAAGGAATGTCCATGTCCAAGGATTGCTCCATACCTCTGGTCCTAAGGCTGCAAGGGCTACAAAGTTCCATTAAAGATGCTTTTGTGCAAAGAAACAGTGTGCCCAAGAGGCGTATATGTCCAGGAGTTCCTATGATTTTTTTTCCCTTTTCACATCTTGCACATTTTCAAGAGAACCTGTCAAGGTCAAAAGCACAAAGTGCTAATCAGGGGAACTCCCAGAGAAAGCCAAGATCTGAAAATAACACCTGGTTTTCAGAAAAGGACAGCCCTGCTGACTTGGCAAACCTGGACTAGTGTGAAGCTCTTGGGAAAGCGAAAAAGTCCTAGGAGGGTGAAGGCAGGCAACCAAAAATGACAAGAAGAATAAAGGTAGCCGTGATAATTGTAAGGCGAGAGGAGAGGGAAAGACAGGATAAAAGGAACCACAGCGATCGTTTGGCTAATCAGAAGATTAGTACAACTTTAGATTTGGGTGTATGCTTAGCATTCAAATGTTGAAGTAGATATGCCAAAACCATATGCAATTGGTCAGCAGCATTCCCTGCAATCCCAATGCCTAGGCTTTGTGTGAGAACAACATATATAATGCTGCATGAAATAGTCCAGAGTGCATCACAGTTGCATGTTTGAAAAAAGGAAAAAAATTCAAAGAAATGCAAAAAAAAAAAAAACCAATTCTGAGTTCTTTGACCATAATAACACAATGAAAGTAAATTGTGTCTCTTTATGCTTTTTCTAGAAATATATTTCAGACTTATTGTATTTGAAAACTAAGCTGGGTTCACCTTACCTTGAAATTTTAGGACTTATATTGATGAAATAGTCATTGTGATACTATCCTAATCTTGTTTCTGTTTCTGCTATTTAAATGAAAAAAATCAGAATCAGGGAAATATGTAAAATGTATTATGAAATCATTATTACCTCTTGGATGCCATATTTCTTATTGGTTGGAATATATATAATTTACAGTTGTTTAGAAGACTTTTCTATCTTCCTTTCCAGCTAGCAGAGAGCTTACTTTACTGTTTCAAAGAGACTGAACAGAGACAAAAGGTCTGAGAGCCTCTCAGTGATCCCCGTTCATTCTTTCTTTTTCACCCTTAGCGGAGAACGGACCTCGTCTACTTGTGGAAACAGAACAAGCCAAAGTATTCTCGCACAGAGGTGGCAATGTCACATTACCCTGTAAATTTTATCGAGACCCCACAGCATTTGGCTCAGGAATTCACAAAATCCGAATTAAGTGGACCAAGCTAACTTCGGATTACCTCAAGGAGGTGGATGTTTTTGTTTCCATGGGATACCACAAGAAAAGCTATGGTGGCTACCAAGGTCGAGTGTTTCTGAAGGGAGGCAGCGACAATGATGCCTCTCTGGTAATCACAGACCTCAGCCTGGAGGATTATGGGAGATACAAGTGTGAGGTGATCGAAGGACTAGAAGACGACACTGCCGTGGTCACATTAGAATTACAAGGTAGGTGTCTGTGTTCAGCTCTGAAGGGAGAATTGCTCATTTTTCATTTGCTCATGAGGAATAAGGTGTAGTGGTTACCATAGTAATAATAGAGAAATCAATGTCCATGCGCAGCAAGATTTTTATTCCCTCATATATGATTTCAGTATTTGAAATGTGCAAAATTGAATCTATTTGCAACTAGGAACAAATGTGCAATGGAACTGAATTTTCAGAAATTGCCTTTTATTACTCAAAATTTAAATTCCATTATACGGCTGTTGAGAAATTCAAATTAGTTTCTTTTTATTATGCTTTTAAGATTTTTCTCAGTTTCGAAATAATGGTAAGTTTTGTAAAGAACTTCTGCGGTAAAACACATGGAATTGTATTCAATCAAATAACTACAAAATTTAATTTAACAAAAAAATGTAACCTCTGGATTCATTTAATATCCTTGCAAAGAAGTAATTACTTTAATGGTCCAAAGTCTTTCAGACATTGAATAGCAGACTACTGAGGCATTGGAAAGAGAAAATATTCCTGAGTATGTAAAACACCCCTAAGCTCACAACATTAAAGCAGCCTTAATACTCACCCACCACGACTCAGGGAACTGAGCGGAAGAGGGGGCGGAAAGATTGTAAGAACCATGGTGGAGGAGAATGTCCAGAGACATGGCCCACCTCAGTAACAACATACAAAAGGGGGTGGAACCGGGTTGACTCCTAAGCTATCCATAAGCCCCTACCCCATGAACTGAGCCAGTGTGCCCATGGAAGAGGATATCCAGGAGATTGGGGATGGGGGAGAGGGGGCATTGGGGAATTGGGGATGACAACTCATTGTTTGCCCACTAAATAATGTAACTCATTATGGACTATATATATATACTACTCAGTAGGTTCCCAAACGGAATGTACAAAGATATACCAGGAAAAGAATGAGTGCCATCTTGTTCCCAGTCATTCATCACTCTGGGAAACTTCTCTCCTTGGGCATTAGATGTCACAAACCATCTTATTTTTGTGACTCTCATCAGCCTTCTACAATGAATGATGTTGCTGGCTGCATTTACAGAACGCATTCTTTTCACAAAGCTACAAGCATGTGCTAGACCTCCTGCCTCATGCTAAGATGCAGTTTGAGAAAACATTGAAAATTTGTATTCCTGAATCCCATAGAGTTCCATGACATGGTGGTAGATTTGTTAGCTTTCTCCATCCAATAAACTACATGGCATTGTTATGTGCAGTTTTGCGATGTTCCTGCTTTTCCTCCATTATGGTTCTTGATTCCTGGTTGCAACCTACTTTGTGCATTCAGTTTTTACTGACTCACACTAACATTGTTGAACACCAGTACGGTTTGGGATGAAAAAAGACATTTTCTAAAGATGATCCCACACTTTGATAACTGATTTCCTTTATCAAAGGCCTGGTGATAGACTAATAATACATGGTAAATACAACCTATGTCTTTTGTTAAATGTAGTCAGCCATAGCTTTCAAACTCTTATGGGTACAATTTGATATGCCTTGATTTACTATCTCAGTTTGTATAAAAATTTTTCCTGGGCTTTGGATCGAGTTTCTTCCAGTTTTGTTCTTATGGGTTTTATGTTATTCTTATGACTATCTTTAAAATTTTTTGAATTTGTTTTAGGCTCTAAGTCCAGATTCTTGTGTAATATAGAATCTCCACTAGAATAAAGACTGGTTATTACTACCAACAGACCGCATGGGTAGCACTGCATTTGTTGCAGTCAGCTCCACCATTGGACAAACTTCCAGGCACACACAACTTATGGAAGGAAGGGGGCTCACTGCAGACTTGAAAATTCCAGGGGAACAGCATCAAAGACAGAAGAAGTTGACGGCCTTTTATAGATCCAAGCAAAGAGACATCACCAAGCAGCCAGCACTACAGACAAAGGCACACACTAAACCCCAGAGCTGAAACTGCTCTCTTCACACTGTCCTGCTGGAATTTAGATCCACTCCCAAACACACCTCAAAGCTGGACTCCAAGATCCATCCCCAGTGACACCTCGTTCCCAGTAAGGCTCAGCCCACTGGAAACTCACAATTAAAGCCTTCGTATATTGGGCCATATATGCAAACTACCACAGCATTGTACAAATGTCATAATGAGAGTGACAGTCAACATTCTGTAGCTTTGGTTATCAAGTTCATTTCAGCTGTCAAATATTTAATGATATTAAAACACATGATTTGTTCTTCTAGCCTTTCAATGTGTCCATTTTCTGTTGATGAAAATGGAGCCCAATACATAAAACTACATTCTGAGATCATTCAGAAACAGAAAATTTTCAGATATGTGCAGAGAGCGCTGAGAGAGAGGCACTATTGAAAGCGAATTATTTATACTATTACTATTTTTCTCTGCCTTTTTTATTACTAAAGCTATATACTTTATGTGGTTATTGAAACTAACTTTTAAGTATAACAGTATATGAAAAGTGACCATATGCCTAACAACTCATTTGCCAACAAATAGGATGATTTGGGCTGTGTGGGTGTAAATCCTAATATGTTCACACGTTTTACTTCAAAAGCCTAATCACCTCATATCATTTGATATTGTTTTTCTGTAATGTATCACACTTACCAATCCCGTGGAGCTCCTTTGTCATGATACAAACCATCCCTTTAAGGAATAGAAAAGAACTTTTGATTTTATTTTGAAGATAAATGCATAAGTACAGAGGAAAAATGAATCAGTTATTACTTCAAAAATGATCATAACCCTTTCTTTCCTACCCACAGAAGTATAACTTTTATTATTTTTATAATGCTTCATGAAAGCAACTCCTTGAATCATAATTCAGCTGAGGAATTAATAAGGATTTTCCATAAAGTCAAGCATTCTGCATTTGGATGGTATAATCTTAACTACATAGAACTGATAAGTAAACACAAGACTAGTAATAAACATGTAGCTCCAGAAATGCTCCTACTTGAGCAGCATCTGACTTTTAAAGTGTGTGCACAAAACTGTGGCTGAGGAAAGCACAGGAGTTGATCTTGGTATGCTTGGATATGCTCTTTCTAGCATTGTCAAACATTAATTAAAATTCATCAAGTCTTGGGCTGGGAAGATGGCTCAGCAGTTAAGGCACTTGTCTCCAGTGCCTAAGGCCCCCAGTTCAATTCCCCAGTACCCACATAGGCCAGACCCACAAGATGGTGGCCTTGGTGCTCTCTCTCTCTCTCTCTCTCTCTCTCTCTCTCTCTCTCTCTCTCTCTCTCTGTCTCTCTATTCCCTGTATCTCTCTGCTTGAAAATAAATTTTAAAAAATATTTTAAAAAATTCATCAAGTCTTTGGAGTTGATGCCACAAGTTGACAATTTATACTTATGAGAGAAAATGTTAACAAAAGGCTCCCCTTTGACTTTATGAAAATTCACTATTTTAAAATTTGAAGCAACTCAATATATATATTGCACTGGATTTAGAGTGAAATCATTTATCAGAAATATGCAATAGCTAATCAAGGACAAATTATTAAATAAACATGTTTCTATTGCTCATGAGAGTCCACCACAATGCACCATAGTGCATTGATATCCTGGGTCTTTGATGTTTTTACAAATTAAAGTACCCTATATCTTTCATTGCTACCATCATGAATCACTTGGGAAAGGAAAGGCAACCTAAATAATTTCTTTCTTCAGGTAAAGATAGTTTGAGTTTTTTTGACACTTAACCTCGAGTTGCCAAGAGAAACACTCATCGATATATTTAATGTTTTTCTTTTCATGGACAGTTCTGGTGCTGAAGACAGAGAAAATGTGTGGGAATAGGGAACATTCTAACATGCCCTTCCTTGGGCATGCTGGACTCCAAGCTGGGGCCTGGGCACAGCTTCTTAGAAGCTCTCCAGTCTTTTCCTCTCCCTGGCTACAACAATCAGTGGCAACCAAGAGAGCCTTTTCCTTATTCCTTTGGCTCGGGTTCAGCCGATAGATCCCTGTGCCAAGAACCTGAGAAGGCAAAATGAGATCAGGAAGCTGTCTTGGATCTCTACTTCCAGCAGCCTGCCAGCTGGACGGCTCTAGAGCTACAAATGTGTCCTACGGAGACCTTCAGCGGACAAGACTTGACTTTCTTTAGTAGAGATTTCCAGGATGATATATAAGAAAACATACTCGGGTTGGGGCGATGGCTCACTTGCTTACAAAGGTTCGATTTTCCAGCACCCGTATAAAGCCAGGCACGAAACACACTGGACACACTGATACTGGCTAGGATATTTGAAACTAGTACATCAAACTCACTCTGAATTAATTATGTTTTATTGACTAAGAGGGAGATACTTTGATGGATGTGTCTTTCTTAATACCCAGTAAATGAGGAAACTTTACTTTTGTAACATGGTAAATCTTACCCTTTAAGAAACTGTGGAATCTGAGAGATAGTTCAGTTACCTCCCGTATTTATTTGACCAAAAGAAATGCTTTGGGAAGGCTACTGCATCTTCCCAGGCAAAGTCATTGGCCAATTCATGCTCTCACCATTTGATAATGGGTTTTATTTCCTAAAAAATTTAATTCTTCATCCTTAATATATCAGTTAACTACTGTCTATTTTGTTTGGGATGTTAGGAAAGTTGGGGGTTTAGGGGTAGTATATTTGTTTTGGGGGTTTTTTGTCATTGTGGCCTATTTTTAGGGAAAATATTTTCATGTATTTATTTAAAATAAATAAAAAGATTTATTTAAAATAATCTTGGGTTTAGTTTGCAATATGCTATTTAATAGGGAAGTTAAACAAGAATATTTTTTCAAGTAAAAGCCTATTCCAGGGCAAAAATTTAAAAAAAAAAAAAACACTCACAATAAGGTTAAAGAAGGCATTAAAAGTTGAAACCCAGAACAAAGTCATGATGAATTTTGAGGATGTCTTCCTTGTTGTACAGAAATGTCTTATTAATATGAAATAAGAAAAAAGGAGGTTTTGTTAGATAGACAAATTCACCTTAGAGTTTCTCCAATTAGAGGCAGAAACATTTAAAAGTCCGTGTGCTTCTACATTTCAATTACTTAACCTGCTTCCTTATACTTGCCAAGGACTAGATAAGACTGCTAACACTGTAACATTACTAAGAAAAACATTGTGAGGATTGAAAAATACATTCTGTCTAAGCACTCTATCCCCTACCACTCACTACAGACTATCCATTTGTGGAAAGAGCTCAGCAGTTATCCTCCTACTTAGAGTAACTAATAGCACAAGGTAACTTTTCAGGGATAGCAACTTAGAAACTTAATCTGTGGGCAAATCAATTTCAGAAAGGAGAAGTTTTGAGTTGAATTTGGCCACCGAGACAACTCACTGAAGTCTGCACACTGAAAATCTAATTGTGTGAAGCTTAGGACAGAGAGGCTGGTCAAAAGGAAAAGAAGCTAGAAGAAATAGTTCCAATTTTGCCAAAACCTACCTCGATGGTGGAGATTTTATTTTATTATTTTATTTTCTGCTCATCCATCATCAGCCAAGTGGTATTTGGTCAGTGTTCATTCTTCTGTCCCTAATGGTCCCTTTCCTTTTCCCTCGGACAGGTGTGGTATTCCCTTACTTTCCACGACTGGGGCGCTATAATCTGAATTTTCATGAGGCACAGCAGGCTTGTCTGGACCAGGATGCCGTGATTGCCTCCTTCGACCAGCTCTACGATGCCTGGCGGGGCGGCCTGGACTGGTGCAATGCGGGCTGGCTCAGCGATGGCTCCGTGCAGTACCCCATCACCAAGCCCCGGGAGCCCTGCGGGGGCCAGAACACCGTGCCTGGCGTCAGGAACTACGGGTTTTGGGACAAAGATAAGAGCAGATATGATGTTTTCTGTTTTACATCCAACTTCAATGGTAAGGTATCAACTGTACTGCTTTCTTTCAGGTCCCAGTGAATATGCTTTGCTATCACCACACACACACACACACACACACACACACACACACACACACACACACACACACACACACACATATATATATATATATATATATATATATATATATATATATATATATATATATATATATATATATATAAAGAGCTTTTAAGTATTATTGTATTTTGAAAATATATACGAAGTCATCATTTCATAAATATCCTTATAAATCAAACAAACAAAAATTGCTGATTTCTGGAACTCCTAGTTTTGAGTGGATCTCATTTTCATTATGAAATATCTGAAGCTGTCTCATAGTGCATAGCCCGTTTCTTAGTGCCACGAGCAGTATTACCACTGTGTTCCATCCCTGCTCTCTCTCTCTCCCTCTCTCTATCCTCCCACTCCTCCTTCTTTTTCCTTCCCAAGATACCACATCATATCAAGGAACAGGACCAACAAGGAATCTAAGGATGTGACTGCAAAACCTTCAACCAATCAAGAGGCATTCTAAATGTGGCTCTTGAGTATTTGCTCAAGAAGTTAAGTCACGTGCCCATGTGATGATAAGTCTCAGCCCTGGCCCAATGGTTTTATATTTCCTGTCTTTGGTGACAGGCTCTTGCAGTTACCCTCTTACTGTTGGGACATAGCATCCAACCCAAAGCAGCTGATCTATGATGGCAGGGAAAATATGGCATGAGCAGAGGCTGCCCATCACCTCTGCTATAGCAGGTGGAAACAGCAGACCGTGAGCTTTGGCCAGGAGGAGCTGGCTACAACACCGTTAAGTCCAACCCCAACAACATACCTTCTCCAGCAACAACCCACCTCCCAAACTGCCACCACCTGAGAACCAGACTTTTAAAACCCATGAGTTTATGGAGGACATCAGATTACACCACCACACATATATTGGGGAACACAAAAAGGAATCAGTGGTCAAGAGCAGACAGTAAATATTTTGGCTTTGCCAGCCACAGGTCTCTGGTGAACTTCTCGTCCTAGCTTTGGAAATGGTAGCAAAGCAATGGATGTGCACAGCACTACACACCCCAACATAGCTGTGTCCAGAGAAAGCTTCATTTGTAGAAGTGCACAGAGGTCAGATCCAAATAACATGCTGAGGCTTGCGGACCTCTGTGTATATGACAGAACTAACCCTCAGGTTAATGCTCCAGTGGCCTCTACACTTATTCCTAATCAAGTTATCTCAGACTAGAAAGAACTGACAAATATTAATTCAGTAACCTGTCTTTAATGCGGGCCAAGGGGACATCACCTCATACTATGAACTCACTTAAGAGAATGTAATTATATTCCCATTATATACGTGATACTAACATGACTGAGGAAATGTTCACTGTGAATCACTTCAGCCAATTGAGTATATAGTTTATACATTCTGTGTATACTGAATACATGTTGATGTTATCTCAGAAATTAGCACTGCAATAAGTGATTCAGATTAAATTATCTTCCTTGGGAAATGAAGAATTGGCCAAGTATCTGTACTCAAAAGATTCAAGTTAATAAACAAATCAACAAATGCATCTGCTGGTAAAGGAACCCAAACTGAGTTTGCGTTCTGAATACACATTATTTATGGCAAGTGACTACCAATATTTGGTGCCTTTTTATACGGCAGTCTCAGAATAATGTGTTATTGATACCTGTAATGAAAAGAACTTGAGGGCTTTTGATATTTTTCAAATGGACTTTCATGTCAGGAATGTTTTTTGATCCTTTCACATTCAAATTTCACCTCTCTAGAAACTTGTACTGGGATTCATTCTTGCTGCAGTTAGAATTTAAATAGCCCTTCTTTGCCATGGAATTCTGTCTTCTTGGGGCTCTTTTCGTTTCTAATTAGCCAACACAAACTGCATCTGTCATCACCCTTTTCTTTTGAAAGTTATAAAAGGGCATGGGTGAACGCATATTAAAAAGCCAGGGAAAAGTGAATCTATTTTATCTAGAATGACCTAGAGAAAGGACATCTCATCGCCCAATCCCATGTTCCCAATATTTCAGATATTGCTCTGTCTCTCATCATCACGAAACACGTAGGTCCGTGTCTGGAGCTCAATCCCAGACTCACTGTCTCTTTCTCTACGCAGGTCGGTTCTACTATCTCATCCACCCCACCAAGCTGACCTACGACGAGGCAGTGCAGGCTTGCCTCAATGATGGTGCTCAGATTGCCAAAGTGGGCCAGATCTTCGCTGCCTGGAAACTTCTGGGCTATGACCGCTGCGATGCAGGCTGGCTGGCCGATGGCAGTGTCCGCTACCCCATATCCAGGCCGAGGAGACGCTGCAGTCCTACCGAGGCTGCGGTGCGTTTCGTGGGCTTCCCAGACAAAAAGCACAAGCTGTACGGTGTCTATTGCTTCCGAGCATACAACTGAGGGTGTCCCTAGAGCACCTCAGTTCTAAAGTGATGGAGAACATGTGAAAGGTGGATTTTTTTTTCTAGTATGAACTCATGAAAGTTACCAAAACTGTGATAACCCCTTTTTTTTTACTTACTGTAAAGTCATTTTCATAAAGACCAATCCATTAATTTGTTTTTGTAAAGCTATCATTCAATATATATTGTAAATTAATATAAGTTTAAGGGAAACTAATGAGGAGGCTTTAGAGCCAAACTGTTTCAAGCTATGTCATCTCAACAAATGATCCTTCCATGAACCCCGCATGCCATAGGTGGAGAATTACTAAGATTATAGAGAGGAAAGGAAAGGTACTCAGATCAGCAGCTTTCACAAGCACAAATTTTACACATTTGTACAATTTTGAAATGAACTGCATTCAGCAAGCATGTTAGACCACCAGATTTAAAATGCAGACTTCTTTACGGAACTGAGATTCTAAGAGGTGGCACAAAACTCACTTGAACAAGGAAACAGCCTACATTTTTCTAAAAGATAACATTTTAAATCTCCGTAGGCAGAATATTTTACTCTTTAAAAATCCTGACTTTTGACCAAAAATGAAGAATTATGTGGATTGACATGTATAAGCACACTTCAACCTTCTTAATAAATCCGTTTATATGAAGTTTAAGACTTAAATAAACATAATATTTAATCACTGAGAGACTCGTACTTTCTAAATAAAATTACTCTTCTGAGAATTGTTTTATCCTTTGAGTAGCTTTACTGAGTTATATTTAAATGCTAAGGGCCCTGTGCTAAGCAGCATTTAGGATTTACTCAGGGCGGTTACATAGATAAACTGCTGGACAGACAATGTGTAAAATTTAGCAGCTTGATTTTATGTTAGCTTATGAAATATTATTGTCCTAGAAAATTATTTTAAACAATTTAATATTCCTTTCTTAATTGCATTACACACAAAACATAAAAAGAATGAATAACAATATACTTACCTATCCAAGAAACCAACACTCAACTTTCAAAATCATTATTCTTCCTTGTACATACACTAAAAAGCTCAAATGAGGCCTGTATTTCAAGGACGAAGCTAAAAACAATATAGAGTTCTGAACCTTCTCCTAAATAGAAAATATGGTTGCTGTCACTTCCTGTGCAGTTGTCTTTAGGCATAAATGAAATGCTAAAGCTGTCGTCTAAGAGTCTACACTAAAATTTGCTGGGCTTCAAAGGAAAGTTAGTTCCACTCTCAGAAAAGTAAACAGCCTGCCATATTAGCAACTCCAATCCTAAATAAAGCTGTTTTCTTACATTTTTATTTCTGTTGAGACCCCACAGGGACCAATTTTTGTATTCAAATTATATTTCATGATTTCCCATTTCTTCGCGATGAGTTATAATAAATGGGACTTAGTATACTAATCCAAGTATGATACAGCTGGTATGCATTCATGAGTGTTTTCATGTAGATTTTTCTCTCATGAACATGAGGAAATAAACCTTTTTCCTGAATTGATTGTGGTTGTATTTAAAGCTCTGTAGTGTTTCTAGTAAATTTCCCCTATAAATAGAGTTATGCGTGTGGAAGGTATAGAGCAATTGGAGGTCCATGAAACCATACAATATTCATATATTATCTATCTTAAAGATTGTAAATAAAATAAGATTTTCTTTCATGAAACATTTATCTGGAAACTTCAAGATACTTTAATGTTAAAAGATGAAATGCATGCATGCACATTTTTATGTTAGGCTGAATATACAAATCGTATAAAACAATAAGCCCAAAGATATTGTGAGGTTAAACTCAAACACTGCTGGTATGAATAGAACTCTCACTTCTAAGTAAATGATACCGGAGTGGTCTAGGATACAATGAATATGTTATTTAAAGAGAAGACTATCTCCAAATAGAAACTAAAACTTTAAAGGTGAGGTTTAGTTCATTGGAGAAGACCATACTTGAATAATTATTACCTGTATTACAGAAATTCTGCCTGAAATGCAAGTGCGAAAATTTTCTATTGAAAGCACGTATATTATTTTCATTATTGTCATAGAACTTATCTTTATAGTGTTAAGCATAATAATATTTCTTAACTTTTGAATACTTAGTATAGGAAACGGTGCTGATCAAAATCCCTGGAGTGACTGTTAGCTGATTCAAATCTAGACCAGTTGCACAACACTTACCCACTCTTTAAAAAACCATCTTGAAATGAACACTGCTGAGCAGAATTTTTAACTTCTGACTTCACACAACGGACCTAAATTCTCATGGCCTTTTGACTCCTAGTTGAAGAAGGAGTCTTTTTAATGTTATCATTTTGCTGTTTTTTTCCATCAAATGACTATTTTCCTACTTCATTAATCAACATGCTTCCTTAAATATGTCCACAAAAGAAAAATTATCCTAGCACAATTCAATAATAAAGTTGAAATATCACTAGCTAATTCAGAAATTGCTTTGTAGACTTTAAGAGTCCCAGAATATCAAAGCCATGTGTCAAAAGATTAAATTACAAAATATTGCTTTCATCATTGTATCTTGTGATCCATGTAAGTAATAGGGTGTAGCTATAAATTTCACGGACACCTGCATTTGAAAATCCAGACTAAAAGAAGACATTCACATGAAAATACATGAAGGAAAATAAGTTGTCACACTAACACTGGAAGCCATCTTTGAATGACTGCTACCACATTTTATCACAGTAATTTTTAGTCAAATATAGTATTTGTAACTTTAAACTTTCTTTCATAGAAAGGGGGCCGGTACCTGTAAAAGTGTTATTTTGTGCGTTAATATAGTCGCTTATTATTTTGGCAATTCATAGACTCCTAGAGCATTTCAATTTGGTTGCTGGCAGCCATACTGAGTTTCTTATTTTCAGTTCTCCAAAGAAAAAGGTGGTGTTCTGGAGTTGCTGACCACTAAAGAAAGGACAATTAAAGGGAAATGATGATCACTTTTTAGTGTGGAATGCATTGAGAAAGATCAATTGACAACTGAAATGTTGTTGTTTTTGTTTTTTTGACAAGTTAACTGTATCATAGCTCACTACTGCCAGACCTGCATGGTGTAGAGCCAAGGACATGAATCAGAGGAAAGTCATTAGGCCACCCGAGTGAAAGTCAATATTTAAATGCATTTATTAGCTAGCAACTAAGTACAAATATGAGGAGAAGAACCATTCTGTATTGAAAAAGAATGTTTTCATTTTCTGTACCATACAATGAACTGGTAAACAATCATTAAAAGTCAATTTTGTTTTACTGCAGTATCTTTTGATTCTTCTGAGTTGTAGAATGAGCCATTTTTCTTTGTGTTAAACTCTTTATATGTATCATTTCAAAAAGTTCATTATCCAAATAAACACATAGCAATTTCTATTTTCTAGTATCTTAGCAATTAAAAGACATTAGCTGGGACATGGTGCCGCATGCCTTTCATTCCAGCACCTGGGAGGTAGAGGCAGGAGGATCGCCATGAGTTCTAGACCACCCTGAGACTTCATAGTGAATTCCAGGTCAGCCTGGGCTAGAGTGACACCCTACCTCAAAAAAAAAATGAAAATAAATAAGTAAATAAAAAATAAGAGGACATCTATGGTATTTCTCAATCAGTAAGAGTACTAGCTCATCATCGATTGGTTTCTTTCAATTTATATAATACAAAATAACTTATTCACCAATTCAAAAACCCTAGAAAGGGCTGGAGAGATGGCTCAGGGGTTAAGGCACTTGCCTCCAGTGCCTAAGGTCCCCGGTTCAATTCCCCAGGACCCACATAAGACAGACCCACAAGGTGGTGGCCCTGGTGCTCTTGCTCTCTCTCTCTCTCTCTCTCTCTCTTCTCTCTTTCTCTCTCTCTATCTCTCTTCTTGAAAATGTATTAATAAAATATTTTTTAAAACCCTAGAAATTTGTTGTATGGATTCAAATAATATAGCTGTGATTCTTCTTGAACTCAATTACGAATACTGAATTTAGAGTGTGTGTTTGTCTAAGGTCCTTTTCTCTAGCACTTTGCTCTTCAAACACAAAGAACAAGTCTATATGCCAATATTTCCAATTATAGCCCAAATTTTCAACACAGAAGATGATATCTGGATCCTTCGGGTATATAGAAATGGTTCCTGGTATAGAAAAATTGGTCCTAGTATAAAGAAATGTCCTAGAACAGAGAAGTGGGTGTAGAAAAGTGGGTTCTGGTATAGGGCAAAGGAGGAAAGGGTTCTGGTAGATAAATATTGGTCCTGGTATATTCTACTAGGCCTTGGCATAAAGAAATACGTATGGAGAAATAAGTCTGTTACTGATGCAATGACGCGTGAAAATACACCTGAAGGAGTGTGTTATGACATTCAAACAAAAATACCGTACTTCTAAAATGATATATAAAATAGATCTTTTTTGCAGACGTATGTGTGTGGTGTGGTGTGTGTGCACATTTTCGACCAGTTGTGCATGGATGTGTGTGCTGTGCACGTGGAGATCAGAGATTGATGCCAATCCCACTTCCCTTACACACTGAGGCAGGGCCTCTCACTTGAACTGGGCCCATGCAAGTCAGCTTGCCTCAGGGAGACCTCTGAGATCACAAACCAGCTGCTCTGGGGGTTCAGCCTTGTGAGACTGAGCCATATCCCCAGACCTTCAGTCTTCTTTCACTGTGTAAATTCTTACAAAGTGAAGGGTACCAACTTCACCTTACCAGCATTCCTCATGCATATTTCAGTCTGGTTTAGCACCTGACTTGTCAATTGAAGACTCCTATGGAAGTCTATATTCCTCACATAAACATGGGTTACACTTCAAATGGGAAGTCCCTAGTTCCCTAGAACACAGCTTAATACTATGGACACTGTTTGATGGTCACATGCATAAAAGAGCAATGAGCAGTTAAATTTCAGTAAATTAAAAATTATATATTAGCGCACAAAGACTTGGTTTTCATTAGGGCATTTTCATAGAAAATTTTATTTCTTTTCTTCCTTGATCCCCTCCCTCGTTTGCTTCCCCCACCCAATTTAGCATCCTCTCTTTTATACATTTCCTTTAGGGATGACAAGGAATTTAAGAAGAAACTGATAAAATGTTTCCTTTACTTCCTTGGGCCCTCTCTCTAGGTGTCTAGGGCTTTTAAAGTCTCTGTAGCAATGGCTTCTCTGTAGTTGTTCTATTGAAAAGCTTTATAGCAGACAGACTGAATCTTAAAGGGAAAATTCACAGCTTCTTCCTCCCCTCCTTGGAAGCAAACTTCAAAGCTTAGTTTTAAACATTTGTATTTTAATTTTTATGATTTATAACTCTTTCAGAACAGTATAGTCACACACCATCTGAAACACCTTGGACAAACCCAGGATATTTCTTTTACTTTACTTTTTTCCATGATAGGGTCTCTCTCTAGCCCAGGCTGACCTGGAATTCACTTAGTCTCAGGCTGGCCTTGAACTCACAGTGATCCTCCTACCTCTGCCTCCCAAGTGCTGGGAGTGAAGGCATGTGCCAGCACACCAGGCTTAGCCCAGGGTATTTAAGGAGAAAAAGGAGGAAACTAGCTTCTTTTAGGCAGTTTCAGTCAGAAACTGTGGCCCACAAAGAACCGTGTCACCTTGTCCTGCCATGAACTCATGTCTGATCTACAACAGCTATAGCACTGTCTGTTGCCCAGAGTCTAACATGCTACAAAATGTTGCATTGATGGAAGGCCTTCACTACCCAGGCCAGCTGGCCATGGAGCCTGGCCCTTCAAATTACAAACCAATCCATTCTTCCCCTTTACATACTGTAATCTGAGGAAAGAATACATTTCAATAAACTATAAAGGCTGTTTCTCATAGTCAGCCACATACCATTGGGATGAATCTACAAAATAAGCACAGTTATGGGAAGAAGGGATTCATTGAAGTTATAGATCCAGGGGAAGTACCGTAATCAAGAAAGAGGCTGGCTCCTTTCACTGGTCCAAGCAGAGAGAAAAACCCATCACCAGTATCTCAAGCAAACACACTCAGCCTGCCAAACACAGAAGAGAACTACAGCCTTGAGCTCAGACTACTCTTTTGCATATCTATAGCTGGAAATCCAGACAAACCCCAGAAACACCTTCGCACTTGACTTTAGCCATCCACCCAAAATGACACCTCCTCCAGCCAGGCACTTGGAGAAACGTCTTTAATCAACTTTTTAAAAGCCTTTGAATCTATTGGGGGACATCCATTCAAAATGTCATGTTATTCCACTTTCTCTCTCTCTCTCTCTCTCTCTCTCTCTCTCTCTCTCTCTCTCTCTCTCTCTCTCTCTCTGTTTCTCTCTCTCTGCATTCCCTTTCATCTCTGCTTGGATAGATATGAGTTGCTTCCCCTGTCCTCCAACCTTGCTGGGGTGGGGAATAGAGCAGAATACTGCTTCTTGGTCTGTGTGGTTTGTCTGCTTGCCTTTGCTTTATAGTTTGGGGTAACTTCTCTAATAATATAATTCTCCTCTGGTCTCTTTACCTCCTGCACTATATTTTCTTTGCACACTAGATTTACCACGTGAGTGTTTCCTCTAAACTCTGGGCCAGCTACTTGGGTAATTTCTCTAAACTCAAAGTAAACATGGGTATAAGTCTCTTTCCTCCTCATTTCTCAGCTAAATAACTTGGTCTCTGCTTTGATACTTTTCCTCTATGACTCTTCCTTAAGGCACCACCATTTACTCTTTTAACTTTCTTTCATGGGGAAGCTCAGGGTAGATGCTATGTGTGTTCCCTCTAAATCTGACTACATAAGCATGTGCATTCTGTCTTGCGTGTGTTCATGCCTCTGCCCTGGCCATTTCTCTTGCATGAATCTCCTGGACTGGGCTGTGTTTTCCACAGGAGAGTGTGTTTCCTACTTCCCACAGGTTTACGACTCTGCTCTAGCCTTCTTCCTAAATCCCAATTTCTCTTAAATAAACCACCCAATTTGTGATTTCTCCTTAAATAAACTCAACAACAGATAATGTATCCTTCCTGAGTTTATCTTTGTCTATTCTTTGTTAAATAGAGGACTGGACCCAAAATTAGGGTTCATAAACTTTAGGGGATCCCTTCTGAACCCCAAAACCTTGCATCAGCATGATGCAATAACTCTTGTTATCAAGTCATTTTTCTTCCTTCAGTTAATCTCTTCTACTTTCCTGACCACAGCACTTGTTCAGCTAAAACAACCTCACATTGCCCATTACCTAATAATGAAACTACTGGATGATAAGGTCCTAACAACATTTTAAAATTTAAAAACTTTGTCCCAATGTTTTTCTAGTTTTTCTAAAGAAGGGGCCTAGCAATCATATCTTCTTCCTCCTTAAAATATCTTTATATGTTTTCTCTCTCTCTCTCTCTCTCTCTCTCTCTCTCTCTCTCTCTCTCTCTCTCTCTCTCTTGCTTAAAAAATCTCTTTGATTTTGATCCATGGAAATTCCATGTGCCAAAACTCATACATGTAGGGAAGAGTTAAAGATAAAGCATGATTGAGTTTTACTTTGAGACAAGATGAATGATCTGTCTTTGAAGATGTTGAGAAACTTGCATGTGAATTTAGAAGCAGAGCTTTTATTTGTGGGTAATGATGTCTGTGAGCACAAGGAAGAGGAACTGTTATATTTTCTGATTCTTCCTGTGCTTGATTCTGCCACAGGGAGCATTTTACTCTATAAGAAGATGCTTGCTTCTGTGATGAGGCAAATTTCAAGAGGCTGAAAAGTGAGTTATGCCCTTCTAAAATAATATTTTTTAAAATAGTTTATTTTTAAGATGGGGAGAGAGAGAGAGAGAGAGAGAGAGAGAGAGAGAGAGAGAGAGAGAGAGAATATGGGTGCTCCAGGGCCTCCTGACACTGTAAACAAACTCCAGGTGTATGTGCCACTTTGTTCAACTGGATTTATGTGGATACTGGGGAACTGAACCCAGGTGTCATCATAGTCAGCCACATGCCGCTGGGATGAATCTCCAAAGCAGGCACAGTTATGTGCCTGGAAAAGATTTATTGACGCTACAGATCCAGGGAAGTTCCACAATGGCAAAAGAGTCTAGCCCCCATTTTCACAGTCCAAGCAGGGAGAGAAAACCCATCACCAGTGCCACACACAGAAAAGAATAAAGTGTCAGGGCAGAAGTGGGGGGGGGCTGGAGAGATGGCTCAGCGGTTAAGGCACTTGCCTCCAGTGCCTAAGGCTCTGGGTTCAATTCCCCAGGACCCACATATGCCAGACCCACAAGGTGGTGGCCCTGGTGCGCTCTCTCTGTCTCTCTCTCTCTCTCTGTATCTCTGTTTGAAAATAAATAAATAAAATAAAATAAAGAAGTGGGGGGGGGAGATTTCTTTCCCCTTTATATAGCCTTAGGGGAGGTCTGGTAACCCTACCCCAGACTTGTCTGCTTCCTGAGTCTCTAGAATTTCCTTCCTGAACTGCCATCCCAGGAAGGGATGTTCATTTCTAGCTTCCTTGAGTTTCCTTCCATCTTGTCCCCTACTGATGGGCTGTCTTCCTGTGAACATCCTGAAACCCACCCATGACTAAAAAGGTCAAGTTGACAATGAAACTTAACCATCCCTCTGGGCCATCAGGCTTTTCAAGCAATCTCCTTAACCACTGGGCCATATCTGGCCTCAGATTTTCTTTCTTTTCTGACCCAGATTTTAAAAATAAATACTAACCAGGAAGGTGTACTAATAATATGATAATATATAGCTATCACCAAAAAAGATGGAAAGACTCCGTGGAAACAGTGAGTGAAGAATGTCCAGGCGTCCAGATCTGAGAGGTTTGGAGAAAAGGTAGTGCTCACAATGTGCTTTGGAACATGTGGTTAGGAATTTATTTTATCTGTGCCTAGAGAGGCTATCATTGCTTAGGGAAACGAAAGGAGAGATGCCTCAGAGACCACTTCTCAGCAGAAATGCCCTATTCCTATTGGCTAAGGCATTACTTCACAGACCAGTTCTGATCTCTAATATAAAACCGCTCCAATCTTGCCAGAAAAAGTTCAAGGATAAGCAAAACAGTGAAAAGATAATTAAAGCTTATTCCTTTACATAAGTAGAATACATAATTAAAATATTATGTAATATAATTAAAGTATAAATAAGGTTTATTTCTTTAAATATACAAGCAATCTAATTAAAAATATAACAATGTAATTTAAAAAAATTAAAGCTTATTGCTTTGCATCAATAAAGAGATGTCACTATTTAATGGATTTTCAAATAAGAAGTCTTTAGAAACTCTGACATTGATAAGGAAGAAGTATTGATAACAGGTTGTGCTCTCCTAATACAAACTATAAGAAACAGTGTTTACAAAGATGTGTTGTCTTTATGATGATCACATGCAATCATTTAAGCCATGTGCCTAGAAGAAAAGGCATCCAAATATTCATGGGATTATCAGTTCCCTTCAACTTCTAAAGTCTCCACAGAAAGATGTGTTATGCACTAATTATGATGTAAATGAATGTGACATAGTATTAATACATTCCCATTAGAGTCTAATAATTGTCAAAATTGGTGTTGTGGGGGGTATTTCTAATGTGATTCTATAAACCCTTCTGTGAACTAAAGTTCCTAGCAAAGCACTCCATCTGGTACAGCTACTCTGAACCAGGCTGAACAGACCTGGCAGAACTCCTGTGATTACAAGGAGATGAAATTTTGTCAGGTCAGAGCCTAATTACCTTGGGCTACCATTAGCTTCTTAATAGCTATTAAATTACCCACCACGGTGTCTGACCTCACATCCTGGTGACTATCAGTTCATCAGATGTGACCTTTTTGGAATGTACTAACAGGCCACCAGTTTCCAGCAACCCAAGGGCTAAGAATGACACCCGATAGCATCTGAAACTTATGGTGGAGATTTCCCCATCGCCATACATAGCACACCTAACTGATGGTCAGTCAATGTAGGTGAAAAGAGCCTTGACTCATGACTTGCTTTTGTTCTATAACTATAAAAACATATAAAATTGTTAGCATGTTGGAACATATTACCTAAATCTCTGTTCCTGGGCCATGGTCACTCATATTTATCTCCAGAATAAATTCTTTTATCCCTTTTAGGTGAGAGCTGTGTCTTTTGAGATGGCACATGCCTATGATGTCATTCTCTGTTCTAGTTCTGTTCTATGAAGTCACACTGGAGGTTGGTGAGAGCCTGAGTGACTCATTTAAAATTCCCCTCAAGAGTGCCATGTGGCTGGCACAGTTAAAGGAACTTGTTTACAAAGTCGGCCAGCCTGGGCTAGCAATACCCCCATAAAGCCCAAGGCACAAAGTGGTACATGTGTCTGGAGTTTGTTTGCATAGCAAGAAGCTCTGGAATACACATGTGTTTCTTTCTCTCTCTCTCTCTCTCTCTCTCTCTCTCTCTCTCTCTCTCTCTCTCTCTCTCTCTCTCTCTCTCTCTCCCCTCTCATAGATAAATTTTAAAACAAAGATAAAATGCTTAAACTAACAAAAGAAGTTCCATGAACATTTTTTCTAAAATCATGTTCAATATGCTCTCTCTGATGAGACAATGAAAATAATTCTACTAATGAAAATGAGGCCTGTTGCTTTAAATTTCATGCTTGTGTGGACATTGAGCTTCTTTCACATAGTAAGAACCTAACTGGTCACATTTCTCAAGTTAAGTCAAGTAAATGTCAAGTGAAAAATGGAAAAGAGACTTATTTTTCTGTTAAATTCAGGGCAGAAGACTTTCCAGACTGATTTAAATTCTGTCTTACAGGTACATTTAATATTGAGGAAAGTATTCTTAGTCAATTAATAACAAGTATTTGCATCCTTTCAGTTATCCCTGAGGAAAAGACAGTATCATGGACCATAAGGCTCAAAACAGATCTATTCATTAGTCCTCACTAAGGACCTCTGCATAGTCTGCGTTACAACATTTTATGTCCCAATTTAAAAGTCATTCAAGTTCAAACTCTTCTCAGCTACAAATGTGTTCAGGATCCCTGGGGAGTTTGTGACAGAACCAGATGGCTGGCAAATATGTAGAGTTTCACCTAGTCTAGCTTTTTATCTTAAAATAATTGTTTCTCCTCTTCACATTGCCTCCATCGGAAGGCAGATTATGTAAGGAGAAGGGCTTATTGATGTTTGTGTTTTATTGAGTGAGTTAGTATGATCAATTTTGGTAAATATGGGAAGGAATTGGGGCTCAAAAGGAAAACCTCAAGTTTGTCATTGATCTCCAGCATGCTACATAAGTGAGTGTAGAGTAGAGATGCATGGACCCTCTCCCAGTGGAACTTGGGATAATTTCAGAATTTTATAAGCAGACCAGCTTTGCTTTGACTGCCATGTTTTCTGAACGGTGTCGTCAGGCTCTTCAAGGGTTCTCAATGTATTTTCTGCCGCTTTACATACAACAAATAACAGAGAGGTTCCTGACATGATGCAGCAATATTTTAAAGCCCAAGTTTGTCTTTCCAAGCAAAGGCAGAATTGATTTACTCATACCCTGAGGGGAGCTTCTCTCCCTCAGGCACTCAAGGGCAGAAACAATTCCATTTCACCCATCTGGAGTCTAGAAAAAGAAAGCTAAGATGCACCAGTCTTCAAAGGTACTGTGTACCAAGAGAAGGTTTGGAGGCACATTTTCCAAGGGGGTTCTGACTCCAAGGCACAGCGTGATATAGTGAATGAGAGAAGAGGAAATGGGACTGACTGACTGCCATATGGGCAGGAGGGTGAATGTGACAGAACCAGGAAAAGGGCTGGGAAAATGGCTCAGCAGATGAGAGTGTTTCCTGAGTAAGCTTGAGGACCTGGCATTCATCCCCAATACCTAGTAAAAAGCTAAGCATGGCTCTGCATGCCTGTCACCCTAGTGATGAGAGAGACAGAGACAGGAGGATCAGAGACTTTTTGGTTCAGTCTGAATGAAAAAAAAATGGTGACTATTAGGTCAGAACTCAGTCCTCAAAATGGAGCCCACCTGCAGCACCTCAGTTTCCCCTGAAGGGAATTCCAGAACCTGTGTGGGGAGCTTCAAGAGAAGTGTAAAAAAGGAAACCAGACTGACCCCAACAGGAGTTAGAGATTAAGCCTGCCTTGTAAACCCTCTCTGCTGTGTCTCTGTCTGGCTAAAGGGACATCCCTTCCCCCATCCAGACTACCTGGGACCCCCAGCTGGGAGCCTAAGTGACATTTTCTCTTAATACTCCCCAAACCTGCCAATCCCAGGTAGCTTTTCTCCGTTCTGCTAGCAGCTAGATGTTCTTTCTCTGATTAAAGCTTTCCCTTCCTTTCAAAGTGGTCTGTGTGGTCTCAAACCTTACAGTGACCTGACTACAGTGGGTCATACGCTTATCAAAAGCTTCCTTTGTGAGAAGTCAACTTTGGTGAGATTCCATGAACTATCTCTAATAAGTCCATTTTTATGTCTCTTCCTCCACATAATTAGGAAATATTTAGTCTCTGATACTGTAGACATGTACTATCTCGGTGCATATTTGCATATTGGCTTTACCACTTTTCAGGTATAGGAAGGAGCAACAACAAATAGACACATGAAGATACTAGTGTTGCAGTGGATTGAGCATCTGAGGCTTCACTCCACTGCATTTTCCCCTCAGCACACCAAAGAACTGGACAAGCTTAGATGGAGAGGATTTTACATCACACATGTTTATTTATATCAGAGTAAGATCAGAGGATGAGGGAAGGTAACCCATCACTAAGTGCGCTGAAAAGTTCACAAAAAATCACTGAAATGCAAAATAATTAAACACATGTTTAATAACCCATATTAAAGAAACGTTCCTGCCCTCTCCCTCTCTGTGATCCTGCCGGGGTCAAGATCAGGGAGAGAGGGAGAGGAAGGTTAGACTCACCATATGAACCCTCATGTCTCCAGCCCCAGCAGCCAGGGATTAAAAGCATGTCCTGAGCTTTTACTTGGTATTTTAAAAGTTGTGCTGGAGACCAGGTGAAGCCCCAACCAGGGAGGAGTATTGGTAGTGTGAGATCATTGTCAGAGGCCACACCCTAGACCCTCCTACTCTCTCACACTAGAAGTTTTACCAACTGGAAGAATATTTCTTCCCTAATCTGAGGACTGCTTTCCAATGAGACTATAATGTTACCATTCATTTTTTTTCTGATTATGCAAAACTATCTATAAGACAGACATATATTCCTTTTTAGTAAATTGATCACGAATGCTAATTCAGTCAAGAGTAGTAATGTAGGAATAGTAGGTGCTCTTGATGACTGAGCTATCAATGTATGGAATTTTATACCTTCAGGACCTGCACAAGCCTTCCATTTGATGATCATTCACTCTAAATTTGTAATTCGATGAATTAGAAACAATCAGGATCATGAAGACCAAGTCAGGTTACATAGACAATTCATAGCTAGTAGTCATTGTTCATCATACTAGTCAAGTTCATTTTGACTGTCAACTTGACTGGATCAGGATCAAGTAAGAGACACACCACTGGACCAGTCTATCAGGGCATGTGCAGGAAGGATTACCTGTCCCTGGATTGCTCAACCTTCCAGAAGCAGCCCAGGTATAAAGACTTTAAAGAAAAGTGGTGCTTTTGCCTGTTTGCCTTAGCCCTTTGCTGGAGCATGCATCTACCCTGTTAATGCCTTCCTTCCTGTCATGGTCAGGTTGTGTTGTGAACTTGATATTTTTAATTATCTCTGAGAAAGTTTACAGGAAGGCAGCCTCTCAGTAGGGTACAGGATGTAAAGAAGCTCAGAGAAGCTAGAAATGAACATCCCTTCCTAGTGCAGGAAGGATATTCCTGAGACTCAGGAAGCAAGCAAGCCTGGGATAAAGTTTCAAGAACCTGCCCTGAGGCAGTATAAAGGGGAGAAAATCTTCTTTCTTCCCCCTGCCTGTTTTGTTGGTGTGTGTATGGTGTTGGTGATGTGTTTCTCTTTCTGCTTAGACCTAGAAAGGGGACCAGCCTTTCCCTGAATCTGTAGCTTCAATAAATCCTTTCCTTCCATAAACTGTGCCTGGTTTGGAAATTCATCCAAGCAGCATGTGAGCTGACTACAACACTTGACTAAAATTGAACCCAACTTCATTTGTCTACCAACATGATGTGAAAAAAAGTTGCTTTCCTGGAGTCCTCCAGGCCTTCAATGCCAGCTTGGGACGGCTCAGGCATCTAGTCTCTTGGACTTTGTACTACAAGTTCTCAGGCTCTGCAGTGTGTAGACAGCCATTGATGGACTGCCCAGCCTGTACCATGTAAGCCAATGTAATCAACCCATATGTGTTTTATCACTTCTGTTTCTCTAGAGAACCCTAATATAGTCATATATTCATTCTTTACCAGACTCTCAAACTTTATAATTTTATATATTGTTTTTTCCATTAAGTGAATTGAAAAAATGCCCCCAAATACTAAAGAAAATGTTCAACATCCTTAGCCACCAAGGAGATGCAAATTAAAAAAAACATTTAATAACGAATCATTAAGAAAACAAATAACAAGGAATGGTAATGAGGATTAGTGAGAATAGATTACAAGTGGAAGTATAAATTAGTTCTGTAATTATGTAAGTCAGTATGAAAATTCCTTACAAAAAACTTTGATAGCTGTGATATGGCCCAGGTTTAGCCAAAGTAATGTAACCTAACATATTACATGTTTATTACAACACTGTTTACAATAGCAGCTCAGACATGTGTCACCATGTGAGTGATAAAGAAAACATGGTACGCATATACAAGGGAATTTTACACAGTCACAAAGAAGAACAAACTTATTTCATTTGCAAAGAAGTGGATGCAATTGGAGAATGGCATATTGAGTGAAATATACAAGATCTCAAAAGATCAATGTCAGATTTTCTCTCGTATGTTGATATTTATATATATTTACATACATACATAAATATATATGATATGGGACATTTGGGATGTCCTTGAGAGTGGCAGAGCCTTATCTTGGTTCTTAGGTGGGCTGTGGCTCAGGAGCTAAGAGAACGGATAGTCACATAGACCTTCCACTGAGACAGTGGCCTTTTCAGGTTCTTATGAATTCAGTGAGTGAAATTCACAGACCACAGAAGGGTGAAATAGAGATTTTAGGAGTTTATTAGCTCTTGACAAAAGGGAACAAGTTCTCTCTATATGGACAGGAGGAATCTCCAGGGAGAAATAGGGCTTATCGGGTGACTTTGGTTAAGGCTTTTTATGAGAAGTGGCACAGGTTTCTACATGCCCAGGACCAGATTCACATGTTATTACATGACAATGAGCAGATTTCAGGGCCTCTAGGGGAGAAGACAGTTCTGTAAAGTGGGGCAATATTTCCAGAAAAACTTAGGTAGGAATCAGTTTCTATCATCTAGGAAGGGTGTAAGGTTAATCTAGAAATCTTTCCTGAAGGGTGTAACTTTTCAGGGAAGAATGCCATAAAATCCAGGTTCTTATTGTAGACTTAAGGACTTTTCTTGCTTTTAGTCAAAGAATCAGTACTCACTTTGTGTGTTCTGGTACCCAACTGCCTCATATAAACATGCACACATAGATATACGCACACTTACTCATTATACATTGTACATATGCATTATACATATTTATATGTGGGGGTGGGTATGAATAGAAGCATATATATGCCAGTGTGGATATGTATATAACACGTATGTAGCAGTAGCAGTATCTGAGAAAAGGAAGGGGACTAGAGAGCTAGTGGAGAAATAAGAGAATATCAGGAGTGAATCTCATCAAAGTTCATGGTATCATAAATGAAAACGTCTTTATGAAACCCATCACTATGTGCAAGTCCACAGTACCCACTTAAAGCCAGATGCACAAGGTGGCACATGCTTCTAGATTCTGTTTGCAGTGGCTTGAGGCCCTGACATAGCCATTCTCTCACTATCTTTCCTTCTTTCACTCTCAATTAAAGAAAATATCAAAAAAAGAAATAAAAAGTAACTTTTGGAGGATAATCAAGCAATATCTATCTCAGGTGTCCAAGCACCACCAAGTTTCCAGAAAAGGGAGTGATCACATCTCTTAATTTTCTTTTCTAAAGAAAAGGAGAAAAAAAAAAAACACAGGAAAAACCAGTATCTCCCCTTATGTACCAGGCCTCTAGCGAAGTGGAAGTTACAAGAACTCCTTTAGGAAGGAGATAAGGAAGGAAGCATTTCTCCCCCTATAGGCTCAAGGACATTGCTTGCATTTAAGATCAACAGTGGGGCGTGAGGTAGGGAATCATCTCTTTAGTCCTAAACTGCCTGGGTGCCTTCTCTAGCTCCTAGCATGTACACATGCCCAGGGGTATATTCACATCCAGTAAGTCCTTAGTTTTAATTAGAGATTCCTCCTCATCGAAAATTTATAAAAGTATGGAGTTCCTTTTGTTCTTACTGTTGTACTTGGTCTTCCCTCACAGTTTCTCCCACTCTGGATAGCCAGTATTACTCAAGGATTGATATTTCACGTGAAATCTATCTCAGTGTCTCTCTGTGGAAACTGGAAAGATTCTGCAGTTATTATTTAAAGCAAAGCACATATACACAGATGCATACAGTTTGATCTGAAGTCACACATCGTTCAACTGTGATCACCCACCCAACTCCGGCATACTCTTCCTAGACCCCCACCACACTTGCTTTCATCTCAGGCCCCAAACTAATTCCTTCTTCCAAGACTGTTCATTCTCAACAGCTATCCCTATAAAATCCTGTAATGTACTTTTAGCCCTATAAAAACTTTCAAGATACTTTTGACTATTTCCTTTTTCAACAGGCTTCTCAGAATCATTCCCTCATTTTCCCTGCCCATAACTTTGTGTGTGCTTAACTTTCCACTGCAGTCATTGTGGTAAACACACCAGCCCTCTTGTCTAGGACAAACTACATAGCAGGAGGCAAAAATAAGTGAAATAAGAGAAACAAGACAAAAATACAAATAAGTACAATTATGGGTTCTGATGAACGACTCAAGTCTTACTGAAGGAGAAATAGGAGAAAACTATCTTCTTTTAGGCAGTTTCAGTTGGAAATTGAAGCCCAGAGAAAACCAGAGATGCCACCCCACATGCCTTGGCACAAATGGAACCCTTGGAAGGAACGGAACTCAAGTGTGAGCAAGACTCATCTACAAAACTCATTGACAGCTGGCCATACTGCCCCCTGCTACCCACAGGCTAGCATGCTACTTAAATGGGTGGTGCTCTGGTGTCTGCCCTCCAAATCTAAAAACCAACAGGGCCTTCCCCTTGCATACCTGAATCCGACAATAGAATACATTTTTAATCATGATAATGGCATTTGGACCCTCGCTCTGTGTGAGCCTCCTAACCCTGCACTGCTTGGATACATGTGAGTCTAGCTTCTCCTCCAGATGCAGCTAAGCTGGTGGGGAGTAGAGCATAGTATTATTTCTTGGCATGAGTGGTTTGTCTGCTTGTGTCTGTTTTATAGTTTGGGGTAACTTTTCACGTTAATTACATGTATGATTTTCCTCTGGTCTCTGAATCTACCATGTGTGTATTTTCCTAACACTCTATATCCACCACATGAGTGCTTTCTCTAATTCTAGGCCTATTGCCTGTGTAATTTCTCTAATCTCAGGGTAACCATGGGTATAACTCTTTTTACTACTCATTTCTCATTGGAATTTCTTGGTCTCTGCTTTGATATTTTCCCTTAAATCCTCACCACTTGCCCTCTTAACTTCCTTCCGTGGGGGAAACACAAGGCCGACACTCTGTATGTTCCTTCTAAATTTCCCAACATGAGCTCCTAGGTTCTCTCTTCCATGTGCTGTGGCTGGACTCCAAACTTCCCATAAAAACCTTGATTTCTTAGTGCTTCCCAGTACCTACGTGTTAATGACTTTTCTCTAGGTTTCTTCCTATATCACAACTTCCCTGAGACTCTACAATTTGTGATTCCTCACTAAATAAACACAATAATTTATAATTTATTCTTGAGTTCATTTTTATTGATTCCTTGTTAAAAATAGAACAGGACCCAAAATTGGAGTACATAAACTTGGGGGATCCCTCCTGAGCCACAAAATCCTGCATTATAACAAAATATGACCAATTTTGAATGAGGCTTTACTAATAGGTATGAGTCTTTTCCCAGAAAATATGTAAATGAACACACAACATGCACAAATATCTCTAAAATAGTGTTAAAAGGATCTCATAGTTTTTCCATTTGAGCTTATCCATGGAATCCAGGTAGAAATTATTTGTGTTAGAGAAGGAGGCTCGGGAGAAAGCTAGCTTCTTTTAGGTAGTTTCAGTTAGTGACAGGAGCCCAAAGAGAGAAGACACCACCTTGCCCTGGCAGCAATGAGACTCATACCTCATCCACAACAATTTCAGCACTCCCTCCTGCCTCCACAGTCTAACCTATTATCTAGGTGGGCTGGCTTTTGAGTCAGGTCCCTTGAATCTGAAAACCAATCCTGTTGTCCCCTTCTATACCTTAATCTTTTGGAAGAATCCATTTTTAAATGAATCCTTGAAAGCAGAAAGAAACACAGAGAAGACAGAGAAAAAAGAGGGAAAATGGATATCCCAGGGCCTCCAGGCACTTCAAATGGATTCCAGATGTGTGCACTGCATTGCATATCTGATTTTATGTGGGTACTGGGGGAATCAAAGGCAGGTCTTTGCAAGCATGCACCTTACCCACAGAGTCATCTCTCCAGCCTAAGAGTTCATTTTCAACTGATTATAAAAGGCTTGTTAAAAATAGAGTAAGGATCCAAAATTAGAGCTCATAAGTTTGGGAGACCCCTCCTAAATCCCAATATCCTGCATCACTAGTACCCTCATGTAGGGAACTAAGGAAAAATCTAGCTTCTTTTAGACAATTTCAGTTATTAACAGTCCAAAGAGGAAACTGATACCACCCCATATTGGCACGAATGGAACTCATCTTTAAGACTCATCTTCAGCAGCCTCACGGCCCCCTGCTGCCCACAGGCTAGCCCACTACCTAGATGTGCAACCATTACTACCCAGGTGGGCTGGTCCTGGGAGCCTGCCTTTCTAATCTACAACCAATCAGATCTTCCCCTTATATACCTGAATCTGGGGAAAAAATCCATTTTCAATTGACTATAAAGGTCTGTCCATGCCACTTCCCCCTCTCTCTCTGCATCCCCTCGCCTTGCCCTGTGATCTCTGCTTGGCTATACCTGAGTCTGGCTTTCCCCCTCACATAGCCTGCCTGGATGTTGGGGGCGGGGGGCGGAGAACAGAGCACTGTTTATTGGTCTGGGTAGTTTTCTGCTTGCCTCTGCTTTATAATTTGGGGGTAACTTCTCACTTTAATTACATATTTGATCCTCCTCTGTTCTCTGAATCTACCCTGTATGTGTTTCTCTTCTATTCTAGACCTACCACTGTGGTGCTTCCTCTAAACTCGGGGCTCCTACCTGTATAATTTCTCAAAACTTGTTGTAACTTGGGTGTAACTCTCTTTACTACTCATGTCACATCTGAACTTCTTGGTCTCTGTTTTGATATTTTCTCTCTGCTCTTCTTCCTAAAGCCACCACCATTGGTCCTCTGAACTTTTTTCTGTGGGGAAGCTCAGGGCAATGCAGCGTGTGTTCCTTCTAAATCTCCCTACGTAAGCACCTGCTTCCATCTCCCATGTGTTCAGGGCTCTGTCCCAGCCATGTTTCTTAACTGCATCTCACAAACCCTGCTCTGTTTTCTACAGGAGTGTCATTTTCCTATTTTCTACATGCCTGTGACTCTGCAATAGCCTTCTTCTTAGATCCCACTTTCCCTTCAATAAATTCTGCAATTTTATCCCTAAATAAACTCAATAAGCCATAAGTTATTACTTGAGTTTGTCTTTATGAATTCTTTGTTAGATAGGACAGGACTGCAAATTGGGGTTCATAAACTTAGGGGACCTCTCCTAAACCCCCAAATCCTGCAACACTCATACCACACAGGAATAACGTCACATCGGGTTTTTGAAGATCATGTAAAGGATAGAACACAAGTATGTGGGTGCTGGGGAACCAAACCCAGATCTTTGCACACCAAGCAAAGCTTAGGAGAAAGCAATGGGAAACTAGGAAAAAGACAGCGTCTCCTTGAATTTCTCTGGTATTTTATATACATGAATTTTATTTTAAATTACACCTGCTTTGTAATTACAACGATTTGTTGTGATTATTATTTCTTTATGAAACAAAAAGGTTCAAAGGGTTATAGGTCTTTATCTTTTTAACAGAGATTGATGAGCCAGGTGTTTTCCAGAGAACTGCCTAAGGCAGCACAGGGGAGTGAATGGGAGAAGGGAAGTGGCCTGGAGAGAAGAAAGGACAAGTTACATTTCTTTTCATTACTTGAATTCAAATTCAGAAGAGCTTTATGATCCTCTAATTCTACTAAATGGGTAAGGTTGCTTAGTAGCTGGCAAAGAAGGTCTAATATGGAAGGAGAAAGAAAAAAATTAGGTAAATGAAATGCCAAAAGATGTTAAAGTTAGATGAAAAGAATATCATGAGGGTTGGAGAGATGGCTCAGCGGTTAAGGCACTTGCCTCCAGTGCCTAAGGCCCGGGGTTCAATTCCCCAGGACCCACATAAGCCAGATCCACAAGGTGGTGGCTCTGATGCGCGCTCTCTCTCTCTCTCTCTCTCTCTCTCTCTCTCTCTCTCTCTGCGTGTATCTGCTTGAAAATGAATAAATAAAATATAAAATAAAATATTTTTTTAAAAGATTAAGTTGGTTTTAAAAAAAGAAAGAATATTATGAGAAAGTAATATTTAAGGAAAATAAGCCATGTTTATAGTTAGAAATGAAAATATGCTCTTTCTGCAGATAAAAGGCGCCTCTTCAGTGAGTGAGATGCATTAGTGCTGGCCACTGTAAATCAGCAAACCGCAGGTTTTCTTCTTGGTCCATCCTCATTGGTCAGGACACATAATTTTTCATGGAATGAGCAGACAACTTCCGTTGCCCACGATTTCACTGAATCCTCAGAAGCAATCCATGGATGGGAAGGGAGTTTAAAAAAATGTATGTTAAGGAAAGTGTTATCTTTTGCAATGCCAAAGAGTTGTTAAATAAAAAGAAAAGAGGAAAGGATTTGTGATTCATCCAAACTCAGGCACTGAAAAGGTGAAAGGTCTTTATTTGGGTTCTTAGGGTTTGCAGTTTAGGAAACAGATTCAGATAGCTATCAATCAGGACTGTAAAGAAAGTGATGTTTAATAAATTAAACAATGGCACTGATCTATTGTAAGGCAGAAGAAGTTTTTTAATGGGGAAAATTCTTTCATGAGAACAGGTGCTGTGTGACAGAAACTGTGTCTGATAGAAGATCAAGAAAAGAATGTTAGCAAAAACATCCATAAAATGAGTTGAACAGCCCTTGATAAGCCTGTTGAGTCTCTTGGGAACAATGTAATGAGTTCTTCAAATGCCCACAAAGTTCACTTTCCCAGGCAGCAGCTGGAATTTGGCAGAAATCCTCTTCCTTCATGGTATCCCAACTTCATTTTGACAAGCTCTTCCACTATTAATTTTAATTGTTAATTAAATTTTTAGTAAGTGTCATTCTCACTAACTCTTTTATTTTTATCCCCCATTCACCTGGAAGAGATTTTTCAGACTCTGGTTCTTTTACCCAGACATGAAGTCTGGCCTACAAAGTAATTTGTTAACCCCAGCCAGACCCCCCCCACACACACACACAAAATAGCTCATGACCAAAGAAAATTTCAAAGAAACTCAGATTCATTTGAGTGAGCTTCTTAAAAATCCTATTTCTCCTCCACCAATTTTCTTTCCAATACTTAGATATTCTGATATTGAGTCAGTTTAGGTGACTTGGTATTGGTCCCCCAAAGTAAAACAAACAAACAAACAAAAATCTTTGAGCCTGCACCTCAGATCAGCGAAGGACCTAACTCTGGCCTAACCTGTTTTTCCAGAAACAACCTGAGCCATAACTCTAACCTGAGCCCCTCCCTGGAGCGGAAGGTCTCCTTTACTAGAATTCAAAGCTAATGCTGATGTTGTGTTTGGTCAAACTTAAGACCCCAGAACTTTCAGAGCCAACCCAACCCAGACCAGTCAGCTGTCTCTGTGGCCCACCCAAGGAGGAAGGCAGGAACTACCACCATGAGTTTATAAAATGCTTTTACCAGGGGAAGGCTGGCCAGCTCAGTCTCCATGTTTTG